>PVKE010001136.1:0-108793 GCA_004027555.1 Craseonycteris thonglongyai | reverse complement strand
TTGCCACTCGGACCCACTGACCGATGAAGACCTCCTTGAGATGACAAAGTCTGCAAGTGAGGAAGAAAACGAAGAGGAAGACGAAGAAGAAACTGAAAAGCGTGGCCTTACCCTGGAGAATCTGCAACAATGGTGCAACATGGCAAGAGCGATGCAACAATTTGCACAAGACATGGACGACAATAGGGTTCGAGCTGTCAAGTTCAGCCATCGCGTTGACGGGGTTCTGTCCTTGTACAGGGGAATTTTGAAGGAAAAGAAAAAACAAAGACAACAACGACCCATCACCATGTTTCTCTCCAAGGTAAAGCCCCCGGCTCTCCCGTCAGCGCCTCCAGCAGAAGAGTCTCCGAGTGAGCCTAACGCTTCTACGAGTCACGTGAGCGCCTCTCCTCCGCCACCCACACAAGACTCTTCGCCTCTCTCAGAAAGCCATGCTGGTTCATGTTTATGACTGTATAAGGTTTTGTCATTAACCTTATTCATTAGCACTGACACGTTTAAGTAAATACGTATACTGTTGTCATTTTTGTCTTAAATGAGTAAAGTATGAATACTGTTTACATATTTAAAACATTCTTGTACCCGCATACACGAACCTTCCTAGGGGCCAATCCTACTTCGCGGTTTGTCAGCTTTCGCGGAAGGTTCTGGTCCCCATTAACCGCGAAAAACGAGGGATCACTGTACATACTTGCGGAAGGAAGGAAGGGAGGGAGGAGGGAGGGAGAGAGACAAATACCTATAATGCGAGGATGAAGCTCAGATAAAGAACGATGAGTGTTCAAAGGAAGAAAGCTACTAATTATTGAGCATCTTCCACATTCTAGCACTGTTGGTTATATCACTTAATCTTTACTACCATCTTGTTAAATAATTAATTGCTATTGATTTACAGAGAGATGTTGAGGCCCATAGAGGTTAAGTGTTTGCCAAGGCCAAATGCATAGTAAATAGATGGCAGCAGAATTCAAGCCTAGGTCTTTCTAACTTCACTTATGTATCCATTGCATCGTACAGCTCCCCAAACCCCCTGTAGCTCAGGAGAGAAAAGGAGGAGGAAGTTTCCAAAAAGTTCTCTCTGGAGGAGGTGCCACTTTAGTTCCTATGACATAACAGGTGCCCCTGGTTCCTGGCACAGAGCTCCTAAAACAAACAAACAAACAAAAAACCTTTTGTAATTCAGTGGTCAGCAAACTGCGGCTCAACCATAAGTGATAAGAGCACTAGGAGCATCTTTTGCTCTCATAGTTGGTCTTTGACCCTGGTTCCTGACACAGCTCCTAAATCCCTCGGGATTTCTTGAGTGATAGCAGTGTCTTTGTTTTGATGAGGTGACTCTTGGTGGGTTCCTGGATCGGGGCTGATCACCAGAAAGATCAAGCCATGATTAGAAACTTGGAATTTTCAGACCCATCTCCCCTCCTCCAGAGAGGGGTGAGGGGCTGAGAATGGAGTTGATGGTCTATCTACCCTATGTGATGAAGCCTGCATAAAACCCCCAAAATACAGCGTTTGGAGAGCTTCCAGATCAGGGGGCACATGGAAGTCTCAGAGGGCATGTGCACTCCTCACTCCTTCCATACACTTGCCCTGTGCCCATCTCTTCCACCTGGCTGTTCCTGAGTTACTTCCCTTTATCACAAACAGGTAAATAGCAAGTAAACCGTCTTCTTGAGGTCTGTGAGCCCTTCTAGTAAATTTGTCAAACCCAAGTCATGAGAACCTCTGACTTAGAGCCAGTCGGTCAGCAGCACAGGTGACAACCCGGACTTGCCATTGGCATCTGAAGCATGTGTGTGTTGGGGGGTGGGGGAGTCTCATGGGACTGAGTCTCAAACCTGTGGACCTGACACGATCTCTGGACAGTCAGTGTGAGAACTGAGTTGACTTGCAGGACACCCAGCTGGTGTCGTAGAATTGCTTGGTGTGGAGGGAAGAAAACCACACACCTGGGGTCACAAGTATTGTGAGTGTGACAGCAGTGTGAGAGTAAAGGACATACTGGGAAAAGAGGGCTTTACTGAACATCATTCCTGGGAAGCCAAGCTAGAGACAGGAGGTTAGCACTGTTCATGCTAACAAGGGGTTGCGATGAAGTATGAAGTTGCTAGAAGCAGAGCAACATTCTCAGACATACGTCAGGTGAAGGGATAGCGAGAGCAGCCTTTGCTCCATCACAATTCTGCCCCACTTCCCAACAATTAGAGCTGTCCCCCCACGGAGCCCCTGACCTAGGAGGGCCGTAAGGACAATGATGCCAACAATTCCTTACCTGTAGAGTGCTTTCGAGCTTACAAGGTACTCTTTCCCATATGTCACCTCACCGATCCTGTGACAGTTTCAGAACATAGGACAGGGCAAGTATTATTTCCCCCACTTTATATGTGAGGATGCTGGGGCTCAGCTATTAGGCACCGACACAAGCCCTGCCTATTGAGGCACATTGCTCTTTCAAGGTAGTGAGAACCCCACCTTGAAGAGTTGGGTGGAAGCCACCCCAGTCACAAGAGATTGTTGTAGGAAGGGGTTGTGTAAACAGTGACGAAAAGAACAAGGTGGTTTCTGTGGACTTTAGAATCCTGATTCAATCTATTTTTTAAAAAATTTTTATGGTAGAAAAATATACATAACATAAAATTTGTCATTTAAATAGTTTTTAAGTGTACAGTTCAGTGGCATTAAGGACATTCCCAATGTTGTGCCACTATTACCACCATCCATCTTCAGAATTTTTCAGCATCTCAGACGGTCCCCATTAAACATTAACTCCCCATCCCCCTCCCCCAGCCAGGGGCAACCAGCATTCCCCTTTCTGTCTCATAAATTTAACTATTCCATGTACCTCACAGATGTGGAATCCTACAATACTTGTCCTTTTCTGACTCGCTTATTTCACTTGAAAAAGAATTCAGGGTTCCGCGGTTTTGCAGCATGTCTCAGAATTTCACTCCTTTTTAAAGCTGAATAATATTCCAGTGTATAACTATACCGCAATCTGTGTATCCACTCACTGCAGCTGCAGTTCCATCTTGCTGACAAAAGGCAGCAGCCTCCTTCAGCAGAAATAGTTTTCCCTCTAGGAAAACTAGCTCCAAGAGCGAAATCTGCCAGCATCTTTCCTTCTTTCCCCAAGGAGGCTCTCCCCATGCAAAGCAGGGCTCCCTACACAGGGAACTGCCTACTCGGGATCAGATCCATTGCGAGAACTGGACTCCTGGAAGTTTATAGTCTTCCAGAAGACAGGACTGTGTGAAGGCCAGGCACTAGAACTCTTACCCTGAAGAACAGAAATAGCAAAATACTCCAGGCTCTGTCCCTTCCCCAAACCACGTAGTTCAGCTGCCCAAGTTGCCTGGGGAGAGCGAGAGAGAGGTGGCCCAAGGGGAAAGGCCACCCGTTTCCTATCTTGTTCCCTCATGCCATCTCCCACGCAGCTACCTCAGTCACGGCCAGCTAGAAGCCGGCCAGTGCAGGGCAGTGTGGCCACCTGTTGAGCACTGGGGGTAGTGCAGCCTTGGGGCCCAGAGAAGCCGCACAGCCCTGCTGGGTAGGCCAGCGAGCTGCATCACCCAGCATCCCTGCTCCACTCCTTCCCTGGGGACTGAAAGGGCTTGCAGGTGAAATGTGCTGCAGGAAAAGCTCGATAAAAGCCCAAATCACAAAACAAAAACAAAACCAAAGCCGCCCCTATATCCAGACAACGGAATGGTATTCAGTACTAAAAAGCAATGAGCCATCAAGCCGTGAAAAGGCATGGGAGAAGCTTAGATTCGTATCACTAAGTAAAAAAAGCCAATCTGAAAAGGCTACACATTGTGTGATTCTAAGTATATGCTATTCTGGAAGACAGAACTATGGAGGCGCCAAAAGGATCAGCAGCTGCCAGGAGAGAGGAAGGGATAAAGAGGTGGAGCATCGGCCGTTTTTAGGGCAGTGAAAATACTGTGTATGGTACTAGAAGGGTGGATACAGGTCATTGTCTAGTTCTACATAGTGTACAACACCAAGAGTGAACTCTAATGAAAACTATGGACTTAGAGTCAGCCTAGGTTCATGGATTATGACCACCCTGGTAAAGGGATGTTGATGGTTAGGGAGGCTGTGAGTGGGGGTGGCAGGGGTTAAGTAGCTCCCCCTTATCCACAGGAATACATTCCAAGACCCCCAGTAGTTGCCTGAAACTGCAGGTAGTACCAAACTCTATATAGACAGTACACTCTGTGTTAACCAGAACTCAAGCAACTGGTAAAGCAACCAGCTTTTTTTGGTCTGTTGCTTGAGAGTACCGGCTCTTGAGTTCTAGTTAAAAAAGAGTCTGCTTACTTTTATTCGGCATCTACCAATCCCCATGGGTGCCGGTTAACTGAGAGTCTTCTGTACTATGCTTTTTCCTATAGAGACATACATATACTTTACAGCTTTTCTCTGACATATCCAAGTTGCCAGCATCACTATTCTTGCACTTGATGGCCATTATTAAATAAAGCAAGGGTGACTTAAACACAAGCACTCCAATACTGTGACAGTCTATCTGATCAACCAAATGGCTACTAAGTCACTAACAGCTGGGATCTATCACATGGATGCAGTGGACAAAGAGGTAATTCACATACCAGGTGGGATGGAGCCAGAGGGCGTGAGGCTTCATCACACTACTCAGAATAGCATGCAGTTTAAAACTTATGAATTGTTTATTTCCAGAATTTTCCATTCAATATTTTTAGACCAGGGTTGACCGTGGGTAACTGAAACCATGGGAAGAAAAATTACGGATAAAGGGGGACTACGGTATATGTGAGACCCTGGGGCGTAGGGGAACTCTCTGCTTTCTGATCAAATTGCTGTGAACCTACTCATAAAACTGCTCTAAAATATAGTCTATACAAACAGACAAACAGACAAACAAAACCAAAGCAGCCCCAGACACCCTGAGCTCTGTGTAACAAGAAAGGCCACCTTGCTGCACACACGTTATCCAGCTCTTAGCTCAGAACGCCCTGCTTTGTCCCAGAAGGGCTCACAGCCTCGTTCTCCGTACTGGTAACATTTCTTTTTCCCAGTGGGCAGGAAGCAGAGGCCTTCCTTGGCCTTTTTGCATGTGGGGAGGGGTTCTCTGGAGTTCTTTGAGGCTTCTACCCAGTGCCTCAGCTTAGATGTTCCCTCCTGACCAGGCGGCCCCTGAGCACCTTAACCCCCAGTCACTCCCTCTTCCCTTATCCGGTCTGGTTTGCTGATCAGCACACAGCACTACCTGAGATTAGCTTACCTGCTTATGTGTTTTCTTTATGTCACCCCCTACCAGAATATAAGCCCCCGCCAGACAGAGCCTTGTCCCAAGAGCCCAGAAAAGTGGGTGTCACAGAGTAGAAGCGTGATAAATGTTTGTTGACTGAATGAATCATTGTGTTACTGACCAGCTGCGTAACCTAGGGCCAGGCAGTTAAACTATTCTAGACTCCAATGTCCTCATCTGGAAAATGGGCAATTAGACTTAATGATTGTGCTCTCTTTATGCCACAATGCCCTGAGTATTCTAGTGAGTATCAGAACAGCCCTGTTTTTCTACTCAAGCTTCTGCCAGGCCCTCAGGTGACTGTGAGGTACTTAGGAAGAGAATTCCTAGCGGCCAGATAGCAGCCCAATGTTATACCAGCCCAATGTGGCCTGACCTTCCACGCCGGGGATGTGGATGCAGGAGAGAGATCAGAGTATACATGCTGGGTAGACTGGGGAGTAGGGAGTTCCTCCCTTAGGATGGGAGCTCCAGGACAGCAGCGACCTTGCATTTTAGGTATTTGTATAGTGCTCTGTGTGCCTAGAAGACTGAGTGGCACAGAGTAGGCTCAATAGATGTTACTAAATGACGAAAGGAGCAGTTCACGCGTTCTCATTCCTGGGTGAGTCTTCTCTTTGGCTCGTGTGTGGTAGGAGAGCCCCAAGAGCAATGCCATCCATTGGCGGAGCCCCTGCAAAGTGTTTGCACGTGCATCATCTCACCTGAGCCTCATGACAAGGGCCTGAGATAAGAACCATTAGGTGTTATTATCCCCAGTTTACAGATGAGATAACTGAGGCTCAAAGAGTTTGACCTGCCCAAGGCCACGTAGCTGGTAAAGAGCAGAGCCTGATCTCAAACCCTGAGTTCCTTTGCATCAGACCCAATGGGTGTGTCTTTCTGGTTGTGCAAAGTGTTAAGTGTGAGCAAGAGAAGGAAGCCTTCCCCAAGGAGACCAGGTGGAGCAGAGAGAAGAGCTGAGCCCACAACCCCCAGCTGTGGATCTGACTGCGGGCTCTGCCCTCCAGCTGAGGGTGGGGGGACTGAGGGCGGAATGAGGACATTCCTTTGCCTTGTAAGTGTAGGGAGGGGCCTGTTCAGTGCAGTGTAGCAGGCAGAGCGGAGCCACCCTCCACTCCAGCAGCCACCGGTGGCCTCGCAGCTGCTGCAGAGACCGCCAGCCTCACGTAGACACCTCCACCCCTCAGGCCCAGACATGCACAGCTCCAAACAGGTCGTTCACAGGGCACAGATGCCAAGGATGTGGGCAAACTGGTTTGAGGAAACAGAAAACCATCTCAGATCTTTCTTCCTTTTCCCACAGAAGGCACCAGCATGGCCCTCCCCCACCCCCCTGCCCCCCAAACCCCTACGCCAAGGAGAATGCTTCAAAATGATGTTTGCCCAGGCCCCGAATTTCCCTGACTTTGCCGGTCACTTCTGCGTCTCTCCAGATCATGACTACCCTGACAAAGACACAGACACACACAGTGTTACCCCAGATTCCTCCCCACCGGAGCCCCCAAGCTGAGCCCTGCCATGTCCTCACCCCACCTCCACCTGCGGATATCCTTTGTTCTCATCCTGGGGGTCTCCCCTGCACTTCCCTCTTCTGCACCCCAAGGCCTGCTTTGGTCCTCTTGCCCTGGCTCTGGCACGGGGGTTCCCATGAGATTTACGAGTATCTGTATGAGTGATTGCTCCCTGGGCAACTGCTGACTCCCCAAGGGTGAGACTGTCGTGCAGCCGGGTGCGTGTCACTGCGGCCTGCCACTTTGCATCAGCCCCATGAGCCCTGGGGCATCAGCAGTCATCACCCCACCTCCCCAAGGCCTGATCCCCGAAGCCACGAGGCTGGGATGAGGAAATGGAGGGGGCGGGGGGTGGAGGCCAGGGTAGGTGGTAGCCCACGCACTTACCTGCATTAGTCACTGAGGCCGCCCACAGAGCAGAGGTCATGGCTGAAGCGGGTGCGAAGGGGGTGGGGGAGGAGGGCGCAGCCCATCTGCAAAGCCGGTGGGAAGAGGTCCCATGCCAAATGCCCTTCTCTGGCTGGAGGGGCGGCATCTCTCCAAAGCAAGACCCCTCCTGGCAAGAGGAGGGATGTCTTGATTAACCACAGGCTGGTGTTTTGGGTTCACTCTATCAGCCACCACATGCTGAACCCCAATGTCCGGCCCCACTTCGAGGTCCCAGACTCTAGAACGGGGAGTCCTCCTCCTTGCCTCACAAGGAGCTTCCCAGGGGGGCTTCTCCATCCACCCAGCTGGAAATGGGCCCCGGAGCTGGACCACGCAGGCGATTACTACCTCCAAGTGTCTCTGATAGGAGTTCATTGATCACTTGCTTTGCCAGGCCTCGTGGCCAGGATCTCCCACGAGCGATCTCGTTTACTTAACAGGGCTGCTCTCAGAAATGGTCCTGGTGTGGACAGTGAGGAGGGGGCTTTCTGACCTCGGCGGGGTGACCAGATGCCCAGCTTACCTGGGACGGTCCTATTTTATGTCTGTTGTCCCTGTGTCATTATCAACAGATTCTCCCCCTCTTTCCCCCACTCTCAGGAATGTCCTGGTTTGGAAGAGAATGGGTAGGTTTGGGGGCCCGTTCTTGGGGCCTGTCTGGGGGGTGGGGGGGAGGCGTGTGATTCGCCAGAGGGGCCTCTGCACCATGAGAGGCAGGCACTAGAGGGCGCCAGTGAGCTGTGCGTGGCCAGCCGGCTCCAGGATGGTGCCCGGCCGGCTGCCAGAGGGCCAGGCCTGTCTGAAGAAAGCTGCAGGTGGAGGATGAGCTGGGACAGTACCCAGCAGAGTCCTGACCCAGCCCCTTCCTGGTCTAGGACCACCTCCTCTTACTCGTCTCATCTTCCCAGGATGACTGAGCAGGTGGAGCCCTCTCCACCGAGGGACCTGGGAATCTGGCCTGGCCAGGCTGCTGCTGGCCTCTGTCCCAGGCTCTCAGATGCAGCGTGGCCCACCGTGGGCTGGACCCCTCCAACCACGGGGCCTGCTCTCCTGATGGGCTCCACAAAGGGCCTTTCTGGAAAGACCGCCCCGAATCAAGGCTGCTCCACGGCCCTCCAAGGGGTGGGTGTGGGAGTGGGGAGGGCGGGAGGCAGGAGTTGCAAGATGAACAGAGCGTTTTGTTAGGAGTCCGGACATGCCCCCTCCTCCTTAACCCGCCCTCACTGGCTGTGAGGGTGCAGGCACAATGCTCAGGCTGCAGCATCCTCACCTACAGAGGGGCCAGAGGTCTTGTCACCTACGAAGAGCCCACTTCTCACCGTCCTGGCCTGGCCACCATGCCATGAAAGGTGTGGCCCTGCAGCTGGACACAGGACGGGCCTCCAGGGGGAGAAACTCTCTCTCTGTTCCCATTCAGACAAGGCTCTGGCCCCAACCCAAAGGGCATCTCTGCAGCCGATGGACCTGAGATGAGCAGGGCACCCAGGCACGGAGCCAGGGTGAGCAGGCGCGCTTCCTTAAATGGGACGCCCAGGCCTCTCCTCTAATCCCTCTTCCGAGAGAAAGATGCACAAAAGTGGGGTTGGCACTATTAAAACTCCATACTTTGGGGTCCCGCAGTCTTGGGCACAGGCTGCAGTTCTGATATGAGTAGCAGTGTGATTTGAGGGTGCACTATTTATCTGCTCTAAGCCTCTCCTGGCTCATCTGCAGAAGGAAATGAGTATCTCTCACAAGGCCGGTGTGAAGACTAAATGTAATGAGCTGAAGGGCCTCGCTCAGTGCCTGGCATGCAAGCATGCAGTATGTACAGTGAAGGGCACTCTGAGCAGCCCTGCAGTCTCGGCCCAGCTACACCCTCCATACTGGGTGTCCTCAACTGTAAGAGAACAAAGATGCACTTTAAAGTACACAATGTGCACAGATGAATTTTCTATTCAGCAGGGGCTTCAACAGATGTAGGAAGCTGTGAATGCCTTGGTGCCAACAGCCTCAACCTCTCAAAGAATCGTGACTTGCTCATTCACTCATTCATCCCAGGTTACAGCTGTTGTCCTGACATTATTAACAGCTTCCTTTCACTCAAAGTGTCCTAGCTGGGATGATAAACTACATGCTCAGCCTACCTCCTGGGCCAGGTCCTGTGCTAGGCACTGGGGATTGACAGAGAGCTGATACACACAGCCCCTGCCCTGCAGGGCTCACCGCCCAGTGAGGACACTGACCCGGAGGGGACTGGGGTACAGTGTGAGAAGGTGGAGCCGAAGATACTGCCGTGGGGCCGACTAGCACCTCTGCCCCTTCAGAAGCTACCGAGAAATAGCCTTTGATCTATCTGCCCTCGTTGGTTTATTTACTTTTACTTGTTCACAAATCAACATTTGGGGGTTAATTGATACAATGCATTTTCCATCAGATACAATGAGGTGGCAGTCCTTTTAGTCATATTGTTTTTCTCCAGCCACAGAAGCTGCCTCCTATTTAGATATTTGTGGTATTTTTCTTTTCTTCGAAGAGTCACAAATATCACATCTGTTCTCTTCATGATCCATAAACATCAATTTTCCAGAAGCAAGGTCCTAATTTTTTTTTCATTCCCATAGAAAAGCACAGATAGGAAATTGGCAATAATCTGTCTAGAGGCACGCTCTGAATGTCCAGCTCCTCATAACTTATGCCAGAAACACTTCCATGACATTTAGTGACGTGGAGGGCCTCTTAGGGAAAAGGGAGGAGGAGCAAAAGGAGAGAAAATGAAAGGGGCAGTGATGTCCCCTGGGGTTGCCCGGGGCTCGTGGCTGGAGCCGTCACCTCTGGGCCCCTGCCTGGTCATCTGCATTGGGATGAGGGAGAATAATAGTGCTCCCCAGGGACCACAGGCACCCAGGTGTAAGCTGAATGAGCAAGGGTGGTGCCCCTCCAGTCCCCACACCAGAACCAGGGTGTCTGGGAATGTGGAGGCTTTGGGAGGCTTTCTGCTAGGTTCCCACTGCCCCTGCCCATTCTCCTTGGCCATTCCTTCTCGGCGAACCTCAGGGATATTCCAAGGGAAGCACCGCTCCTTCGCCCACCTACGGCCTCCTCCATCCCTGCTCAGTTAGCTCCATCCCATGATGGCAGCAGAATCCCCACATCAGTCCAACTCTAGGCGTCCCACCGGAATCTCATGGGTCCCACCTTCTTCTCTGAGGCTTGAACTCATGATTCTATCTCACCATTACCCCAGGGTCATAACTGGGTGAAAATCATGACAATACGCCCAGCAGGTGGCATGGGGGAACAGTGCCTTATTTATTAATAGATGTGCCTCCCCCAGAGGAGGCAGAAACGGAAGGAGGAGGAGGGGAGTGAGAAGCAGATAAGAGCAAAAAGAGAAGAAAGAACGCATAGGTGATTCTGAGAATTAAGGGTAACTCATGACGTCATCGCGGGGAGGGTTTCACCCGGGTTGGTGGGCGGCGGCAAGGCACAGTGACTCGGGCCCTGTGACTCATTTATGAGACCTGCCCCCATATCCAGAAGTTATTCGTTTTGTCAGTACACCTTTATTGAGCTGTTAGGCTTCAGACACCAGACAGGCACCGGGGAGGGAGAGAGAACAGGCAGGACCTGGGAGCCTGTGGCCTAGAAGGGAAAGATAGTTCCGGAGTACAGGTGTGCAGAGGGCAGAGGGAGAAGTGGCTAGAGGCCAGCAGGCATGGCTCCATTCAGAGGGAGTGACCAGAAAACACTGCCCCCAGAAGGGGAGGGCCGGGGAGGGGATGTCTGGGACCAGCCGTGTGGGAGGAGTAGGCAGGAGCCAGACAGGAGCCAGACAAGGGAGGAGAAGGGAGTTTCAGGCAGAGGAAAGAGCATCATGCTTGAAGGCACGGAGGTTGAGGGGCGGGGAGAGGTTTGGGGAACTGTAAATAGTTCCTGAGGGTGAAGCAAGAGGTAGAGAGAAATGAGATTGAAGAGGTCAAGGAAGCCAGAGCCTAAAAGAGCTGAGATTCTGTTCTCCAGGCAATGAGGCCCCAGGAGCGTGTGGTCAGATCCCCTCTTGGGAGAGGGGACTCTATGCAGAGCAGAGAAGGGACTCTGGTGGATGGGTGACTGGTTTCAGTTACGGAGCTCGTACAGGGGACTGGCCCGGACCTCACCCCACACCACCTGCCAGTGACCCTCAGAGGTAGATCCAATTTCCCGCAGCGGATGGATGGGAAGGCAGGAGGCACAGGATCCTGCCCAGGACTCTCAGTCAACAAGCAGCTGAGCCAGAATCAATAGCCAGGCCGTCTGAACTCCTCGCCACTTCCAAACCCGGCCAACGCCAGGCCTCCTGGGGACCTCCTGCTTGAACTCACTTCCCACAGTTTTTTTCACAGCTCCTCTTTGGCTGTGGTTAGTGTCACAGGATGCCCTTAAAAACAGCTGGGGGAAAGCTGGGATGGCTCAGCGGGTTAAGCGCTCGCTTTGCAGCCCCATGGACCAAGGATCGAATCCTGGTCCCGGCCCATGCGGACCCATATGCTGAACTGGGGTGTGCCCCCAGTTCAGTTCTTGCCGGGGCCTATGTGGGAGGCTCCTGGCCCAGTTCCTACCCTGTGCAGCCCCATGCCCACCTGTGTAGTGAAACATATGGAAAACTAATGTCAACTAAGGAGACTGCTCTGGGCCCTCCCCCTTCTCTCTGCCTCTCTCTCTCTCTTTTTCTCTCTGTCAAAAATCAATAAAATAAATCTTTAAAAACAAAATAAAACAACAACAAAAAAACACCAGCTGGTTTCCCTGTGTTGTGTGGCCCATCCAGCCTCAACCCTCTCACACATGCCCTGTCTGATCCCATCATGGGATCAGGAGCCCTAGCTCCCCAAGTCAGAGACCAGGGATGGGGGGTGGGGGTGCCCCCAGCTGTGTGCTCTGTCCGTCTCAAACCTCCATGTCTGGAGAAGCTATTAGGGTTCTGTCCTGGGGGACTTGAAGCCAGGTCCTCCTCTAGTTCACAGCCCACCAAGATGACACAGGATCACAGGGGTGCCCCTCACCCCTAGAATTCTCTTGTTCAAGTAGGAGACCCAGATGAGAACCATGAGGATGGGCCCCTGGATACCAAGAGGTTGCTTCTGCTCCAGCGACAGCAGCATCAGCCTTGCTCAGGTCCAAGGAAGGAAAGGCCATTTCCACATGGTGGAGGGTGACAACATTGCCAGTATTTCCTTGCTGGCAATAAATTCCCAAACATATCTTTGCTTCTCCCTCTAATGTTTAACCTCGGGTATGTTTCAAGGGAAACGCCATTCTGCCCGCTTCTGATTCATGCCCACTGAGCTCATCAAAACCAGAACTGTTTGGTAATAGCTGCTGCGTTTACTGGATGTTCTCCAGGATCTGTAAAAATCCCTGTTCCTCAGAAACAGGAAGTTTCAACAGGAGGGTAGAGGCTGGTTGCAAAAATCAAAATCTGAATTCTTGCTGCCTATTGGAGACACATGGTGTTCATGACATTTCCTTCAGCCTGTCAACAAACATGGATTCCATGCCTGCTGTGTGCAGGGGCTACAGGGACGTGGAGCTCATTTGTAGAAGGGGCTCTGAATTAATTTGCTAGGGCTGCCGTAACAACGTCCCACAGCCTGGGTGGCTTCAGTGTAGAAACTCATTTTCTCACAGCTCTGGAGGCAAGAAGTCCAAGATCAAGGTCAAGGAATGGTTGTTTCAGAGGCCTCTCTCCTTGGCTTACCAAAGGCCACGTTCTCCCTGTGTCTTCACATGGTCTTCCTCTGCATGTATGTGTGTCCTAATCTCTTTTTATAAGGACACCAGACGCATTGAATTACAGCCCATCCATATGACCTCGCTTTAACTTCAATCACCCCCCTTAACAATCCTATTTCCAACTTCAGTCACATTAGGACTTCAACAGATGAATGTGCAGGGAGGGACCCTTCGGCTGATAGGAGGCTCCCATCTCAAGAAGTCATTCTCCCATGGCAATGTCCTTCTCTTTGATGGTGAGCTGAGGTTAGTGTCTGAGATGAAGTGGTTTGGGGATCCATTTTCTGTGTTGTAGACTTCGTAAGGCGGGACGATTCGGTGGAGTGAGCCTGGAGTCGTCAGACTTCCAACTTGGCCTCCTTCGCTTAGTTGGGTGATGTAGTCTAAGTTACATAAGCTCCAGAGCCTCAGTTTCCTCATCAGTATAATGAGGAGAATGCTATCTGCCTCACAGGGGGCTTTAGTGAAGCTCCAAAGTGGTAATACTTGTCATTCATAGCCCAGGAACATAGTAGTGCCCATACACTGGGTGTTTCCTGCAGGGTTTCCTCTTCCAGGGAACTAAGGATGCAACTAGTCTCTTGGGGAGGAGTGTGCTGGGAAGCGTCAGAACCCCAGGCACGCCGGGCTAAGACACCAGGCTCCTCAGCTAACCAGAGCTGAAGTGCCTGAGCACTCTACTTACCTCCTCAGGTGGGACCAGCAGGACCCTTGCTCACTTCTCACAGTCTTGGCTGCCCGGCTTACCAATGCCCCATTTTACATGTGGTCTCCAGACTCTCCCATCTCTTACTGCCTTGGAAAAGGTTCTACGCTGAAGGTGGTCAAACCCCAGAGCAAGAGGAGGGGAAAATGACCTGGATTTGAACCTCACCCAGCGCACCCTCTGCGTGACGCCTGTGAGAGCATGGGGCAGGAAACCGTGGGAACAGTTGTTGTGTCCCGGCTGAGCCCAGCTGTGGAAAGTGGATCTTGCAGAGAAAACAAGTCCAGAGGATGGCAAAGCCCTCTGGTCAGAGGAAGCCCTCACAGTCCAGAAGTGTAGGTGCTGGACTAGTCAAGGGACCTAGCTTCTAACCCCAGCTCTGATATTTCCCAGGGGCGGGACATTAGCAACTCATGGAACCTCTCTGAGCTTAGTTCCTCTTCCAGGGACAAATGGAATAACACATTAGACAAACATGACTTCATGTTTTATTCATAAGTGTGAAAGGTACCCTAATGGCATCCTTCCTCCAGACTACCACATTTTTTCTCAGCTACCTAGGAACGAAAGTTGCTTTGGTTTCCAGTTTCCTTAAACTGCCACCATCACACACACACACACTTTGGAGCAGATTAAGGGTACATCCCTTCCCAACAAGAGTAGCATTTCCAGCTTTGGAGTAAGAGGCATGAAGGCTCATTCTGGAACACACTGCATCTTCAACAACATCCCACCCCCACCCTGCAGGCCTCGCCCCTCCCCCGCCCTCCCCGAATTACTCATGCTCCTGGAAACATGACTGATGACTTCAGGATGAGTAAGAGGCTCATGCGCGTCATGGCCTGAGTGCTGGGAGGGTGACTGAGTTCAGTGCTCCCTTGAGCAGGGCACTTAGATGTGTGCTGGGGTCCTCACCAGGGGACAGGGCCACAGGACCCTAGAGAGGAGTGCAGCTTTATTTAGCAAGGAGCTCAGAAGTCCTGTGACCCATCCACCCTGCTTTCAACCCCTGCATGGTGATGGCCTTCCCAGCAGGGAGTGACAGCCCCCACACCTCCTGGGCTGCCCGAGCGGGACTCTTCTGAGCTCCAGGACACTGTGTTTCTCTGACCCAAGCACCCCTGGCCCCAGCCAGCACAGCCAGGCCTGGGGCAACCAGGTATGTATGTGTATAGTGGGGGTGTGTGTTCACACTCTCCTCGAAACCCTAATCCAAAGTGCCAGTCAAGCAAATATTTTTGGTCTGTTTTGCATTTTCCATTTGTCTCATTTCTGAACATTTAGTGGAAATGGGATTCCAGCAAAAGGACTGTATTCATTCAATGCGTTTTGAAACGTCCATTTTACATTCTTGGAGTTCAGATGCAAGCTGAACTTGCTAATATAAGCAAAACAACATGCAATCTAGGCTGTGCTGGCACTTAATAAATAGGGCTGAAGCATCAGTTTCCTCATACCTGAAGTGGGCGTAGTCAGGACATGGATGGCATGGAAAATAATGCCAGGACTGAGAAGCACGAGGCAACCCCACCTCAATGTTCTCTGCAGCCAAGACAGGATGGTGTCCTGTCTCTGAGCCTCAGCTCCTCAGTCACTCCCATGTGGAAAGTGGGCTCACCCCCAGGCTTTGCTCCAGGACACTGAGGTATTACTTGGGACCCACCTTCATATTCTTTGAATTGCTCAAGACAAGATCAGTCCATTAAACAGAAGGACTTCATTAAGGTGCTCCAGGACAGAGGAACTAGAACCCAGAAGAAAATATTATGAGGAACATAAGTGAGGAAGACAAACTGACTGGCCAAGGCTCCCCCTGACTCTTCCTAGCCTGCTCCTCTCCCATCAGAAAGGGTGGGTCTTCTCCCCATCATCGCTATTAGCATTAGGCTTAGTCATTTCAATGTCATTTGTTAGAAGCTCCATATAACGCCAGAATAAACCTTAAGGAGTGAACTCGGGTGTTGAAAAGAAGTACCTTTCTTTGCTTGCCTATAACTTAGCTGAGGCCCCTTGTCAGCAGAGTGAGGGCAGAACATTAATCACAATCAATTCATGATCCTGCTGCCCCACTTCTTACTGTCAGGACTGATTTTCTGGGAGGTTTACGAAGAGCCAAAACACTAAAGCAACTTTTCTCAGAGCCACCTGTCCATACCTCTGCTAGGATGGTCATCGTTCCAGCCTCACATCTTCTTTAGGGCTCAGCTCTCCCCAGGCCATGGTGAGGGTTCAGGACTCATGTTGCTGCTCCTGGGCTGTTGGAAAGGCTCTAAAAGCTGCCCCAGGTCTCGATGGCTCCTTAGGCCTAACCCCAGACATAAGGTGCACAGTCGCTCTCATTCCTTCCACTCATCGTCATCTAAGTAGCGCCATGGACTAGAAGTGGAGAAAGCTATTCTCTATCATGCTGTTTTTCCCAAACTTTATGTCTCTGTTCCCCTAAGGACTTGGCTTTCAAAACCAAAGCCAGGAAGTCCTCCTTCTTGTCTGCCATGCATCTTGGGATTGTGTTCTCTTCTCCTTGGCGACCAGCATAGAACGGCTCGCAAGTCAAAAGGGCAAAGAATAAATACAGTGGGGGAATGAGTTGGTATTTAAAAAACATGCTCCCCCATGGAGGATTTTCACTACCTGATTTAGGACATTCTGTAAAGCTGTAATATGCCAGTGTGGTCCTGGCATAAGAATAGACAAGGGACTAAGGAATCAGAGTCCAGAAGTAGGGCCACACATATGTGGATAACTGATTATCAACAAAGGCACCAAGGTACCAAGGTAATTCAATGGGGGAAGAAAGGCCTTTTTAATTTTACATAATACTAGAGCAATTGGATATTCTTATATAAAAAAAGGAACATTGATCCTTACCTCAAATCATATGCCAAAAATATTTTAAGATGGATTATAGACCTAAACATACAATCTAGAACTTTTTAAACTTCTAAAAGAGAACAGAAGAGAAAATTTTCATGACCTCGCAGAAGGCAAAGTTTTCTTAAACAGGACACACACACACACACACACACACACACACACACTCAAAGGCAGAAATCATTATTTTAAAAAAGAGATAAGGGAAAGCCGGGACGGCTCAGCGGGTTGAGCGCTCGCTTTGAGGCCCCGAGGACCGAGGATCGAATCCCGGCTCCGGCCCAGGCAGGACCCACATGCTGAACTGGGGAGTTCCCACAGTTCGGTTCTCTAGCTGTCTCTATCTCTGTCTCTCTCTCTATCTGTCAAAAGTAAAATAAAAATAAATATGCACTGAAGATAAAATAATTACTCTCTATAAATATAAAAAGATATAAAAAAAAAGAGATAAAATAGACTTCATTTAAAAATTTTTTTAATCAAAAGACATTGTTAAGAAAGTAGGTAAGCCAGTCTACACAGAAATATTCACAAAGTAAATTACATATCTGACAAAGTTCTGGTATGCAGAATATATAAATATTAATAATACTAGCAGATCAATAATAGACACACACACACACACAAAGCCTAACAAAAAATAAAAGCGAGCAAAAGACTTGACCAGACATGTCACAAAAGGAGATTACAAATGGCCAATAAACAAATGAAAATTGCTCAACACCATTGTGTTAATCAGGAGATGCAAATTGAAACCACAGTGCAATAACATTGTACACCCACTGGAATAACTAAACATAAAAGAACAACAGTACTGAATGTTGGCGAGGACCTGGAGCAACTGGAACTCAGATGTTGGTGGTGGTGTAAAATGGTACAACTATTGTGGAAAACTGTTTGATTCTTTCTTATATAGTTAAACATAAACCTACCCTATGACTCACCAATTCCATTCCCAACTATTTACTGAAGAGAAATGAAAACATATATTCACTAAAAGTTGCCCAAAAAGTTAAAGCACTTTATTTACAAATTGAAAAAGAAGCCAAATTTCTATCCACATATGAATAAATGAACAAATTGTGGTATCTTCATACAATGGACTATAACTCAGCAATAGGAATGAGCAAACTACTGATTTTCCAGTCAAGCTGATGGAGGAGGTAAACACTGTGCTTGCCTCCTCTCACAAAGGCCTCACAACTTCTGTGAAAACCAGGAAAGGTTGTGGCTGAGTGAGACAGAGGGCAGCTGCAGTCTCAGGGATTCCTCTCAAAGGGCCCACACATGGACTTGCTCACTTGCTCTGAGCTCCAGCACTGGAGAATCAGCTTAAGAGGTGCCAGGAACATATAGGGAGGAATCAAACTGTCTGGCTTCAGGGTGAGGAGTGGAGGGGCAGCTTTCCTCCAGACAGAAGTGCTGGCAGAAGCCATTCTTTCTTTATTGAGCCTCCCCCGTCCCCTCCACCCCACCAGCATGCAGAAACAGGCTGCTGCCATATCTGAGTCTCCATCAACCTGAGTTACACCGTTAGCCCCACCCTGATTGTTCCCTGAGGTGCCGCCCTTACCAACTTGCAGGCCTGCCCAAGCCACTTCCAGTGGCTTTTCCATACAAATAGCCTGTCTTGGCTCATGCAACAGACTTTCCTAAAACCTCTCAGGCAGCATCTGGCCTCAGCATGCCCCCTACCTTTTGCAAAGTAGCCCCAAGCCCAGCACCAGTGGCCAGCTGGCCTTAGTTCACAGATTAGCCTTTCCCAGGCACCTCCAAGCCCCACACAGGTGAAAGACATCCTTGGGTCACTCTGTGGCTAGTGCCAGGTGGACCCATGCAAGGCACATTTGGTGACTGAACTTGGCCGGTGGCAGGGACCCTCCCAGGAGGCCCCAGGGCCAGCACGCCTGGTAGCAGGCTTTATCACCAGGCCTCTTCCACAGATGGTACACAAAAAGGGCAGACTGGGCAGTTATGAGAGCCCTGCTAAAGCAAATCCTGCTCTGTAGAGTCAGCCCCCACACAACAGCTTCTCCACTGTAGTCACAGCCAGTCCTCACAACCAATCAGCCTGAGGGTCAATCTTTCCCACTGATGTGCAAACTGCAACCAAGACTTAATTACAACAGAAGGGCATACACCACGAATACAGCTGTAGCACCTGGCTCAGGTGACCAGGGAGACTGTGCCACTGGGCCCCACAGGACACCTACCACATAAGGCCACTCTACTAAGATGGGAGACAGAGCAGCAGGGAGGCAGCCAAGATGGGGAGACAAAGAAACATGTCCCAAATGAAAGAACAAACAAAGCTCCAAAGAAATAAAAGAACTAAACAAAATAGAGACAAGCAATTTACCAGACTCAGAGTTCCAAACACTGGTTATAAGAATGCTCAGTGATCTCAGGGAGAACATCAACAAAGAGAAGGGAAACATAAAAATGGAAATAGAAAACATAAAAAAGAACCAGTCAGAAATTAAGAATATAATAACTAAAACAAAGACTACAATAGAGGAAATCAAAAGTAGATCAGATGAAGCAGAGGTTCAAATCAGCAATTTGGAAGATAAGGTAGCAGAAAGCACCCAGTCAGAACAGCAAAAAAAAACAAGAATCCAGAAAAATGAGGACAGTTGAAGGGATATCTGGGACAACATCAAGTGTACCAACATTCACATCATAGGGGTGCCAGAAGGAGAAGAAAGAGAGCAAGAAATTGAAAACCTATTTTAAGAAGCAATGACAGAAAACTTCCCTAACCTGGAAAAGGAAATAGACATACAAGCCCAGGAAGCACAGCGAGTTCCAAACAGGAAGAACCCAGAGACCCACACCAAGACACATCATAATTAAAATGCCAAAGGTTAAAGACAAAGAGAGAATCTTAAAAGCAGCAAGAGAAAGGCAGTTAGTTCGCTACAAGGGAGCTCCCATAAGACTTTCAGCTGATTTCTCAACAGAAACTTTGCAGGCCAGAAGGGATTAGTGCAAAATATTCAAAGTGATGAAAATCAAAGGCCTACAACCAAGAGTAGTCTTCTCAGCAAAGCTATCATTTAAAATTGAAGAAGAGATAAAGAGCTTCCCAAACAAGAGAAACCTAAAGGAGTTCATTACCACCAATGCAGTATTCTAAGAAATGTTAAAGGGATTTCTTTAAGAAGAAGGAGGAAAAAAGATAACAAAATGTGAATAGTAAAATGGCAATAACTATTATACATATCTATTAACAATTATTTTAAATGTAAATGAATTAAATGCTTCAATCAAAAGACACAGAGTAGCTGAATAGATAAGAAAACAAAACCCTTACATAAGCTCCCTACAAGAGACTCATTCAGATCAAAAGACACATACAGACTGAAAGTGAAAGGATGGGAAAAGATATTTCATGAAAATGGAAATGAAAAAAAAGAAGCTGGGGTAGCAATACTTATATCAGACAAACAGACTTTAAAATAAAGGCTATAACAAGAGGCAAAGAAGGACCCAGTAATCCCTCTGCTGGGTATTTATCATGTGCATTCATATGTTCACTGCAGCATTATTTACAGTAGCCAAGATATGGAGGCAACCTGGTGTCCACCAAGGGATGAATGGGTAAAGAAGAGGTGGTATGAGGTGTGGTAAAAAAAAAAAAAAAATACAGTGAATGTTTACATAAAAAAATTTATTACAGTGAAAGACACATTGCCATTAATTCCCCTCAAAATACTCCCACTCATTTTGAACACACTTATCCCATCGTTCTTGCCACTTTCTGAAGCAGTCTTGGAAGTCCTCTTTCATGAGTGTTAGTTGCCCTGTTGTGGCTGCCTCGATGTCTTGAATTGATTCAAAACATTTGCTTTTGTGGTCATTTTGACTTTGAGGAAGAGCCAGAAATCGCACATTGCCAAATCTGGTGAATAAGGTGGATAATAACACATCATCATGTTTTTATTTGACAGAAATTGTCGTACCAGAAACAATGTGTGACCTTAAGCAATGCAGCACAGCGAGGCAGCCACCACAGTGCAAGTAAAGACGCTCACGAAAGAGGGTTTCCAGAACTGCAATTTCCAGAACTGGCAAGAGCAACGGAATAAGTGTGTTTGAAGTGAAGGGGAGTATTTTGAGGGAGATTAATGATAATGTGTCTTTTACTGTAATAAATTTTTTTTATTTAAGCATTCACCATGTTTTTTATGACACCTTGTACATATATTCAATGGAATATCACTCAGCCATAAAAAGAATGTAAATTGTCACCTACAACAACATTGATGGACTCAGAGTGTATTATGTGGAGTGGAATAAGTCCGACAAAGACAAATGCTGTATGATTTTACTTGTATGTGGAATATAAAGAACAAAATAAACAAGCAAACAAAACAGAAAAAGACTCATAGACAGAGAACACTTTGAAGACTGCCAGATGGGAGGGGATTTGGGGAGATAGGTGAAAAAGGTAAAAGGATTAAGAAATACAAATTGGTAGTTACAAAATAGTCACAGGAATGTAGGCACAGTATAAGGAATATAGTCAAGAGTATTGTACTAACTCTGCATAGTGTCAGATGAGTACTATTAATAGATTTATTGGGTGATCACTTTGTAAGTTATAGAAATGTCTAATCACTATGATGTACACCTGAAACTAACATACTATTGTATGTCAACTGTATTGGGGAAAAAAATTTCATTGTTAAATTTATTGGGGTGACATTGGTTGGAAACATTTTTTAATTACTAAAAAACAAAATAAACAAACTACTAATCAATGATACATGGATGAATCTCAACAACTACTGGTAGAAAGAAAGAAGCCAGCACAAGGGTACGTAATCGTATGATATTTAAATGAAGGTCTAGAACAGGCAAAACTCATCTGTGATGATAGAAATCAGAACACTGGTTGCCTCAAGGTAGGGGGTGGGGACCAACAGAAGTTCTGGGAATCCAATCTACAGCATGGTCATTGTGATTATAATTAACAATAGCTAAAAAAAGAAAAAGAAAAGGGGAATAAGGCCTGCTTGTAAAGTGATGACAATATGCCATATCTTGACTGGAGATGTAGTTGCTTTGGTGTGTGCATCTGTCAAAATTCATTGAATTTTACATTTAAGATCTGTGCACCTCAATAAAGAGAGAGAGAGAAGGCAGTTACCAGGGGCTAGAGAGAGGGGGGAATGGGAAGCTGTATTCAATGGGTATCGTTTCAGTTTTGCAAGATGAAAAAGTACTGGAGATGAGTGGCAAAACAATGTCAATATACTTAACACTATGCAATTGCACACTTGGAAACAGTTGAAATGATCGTTTTTGTTATGTGTATTTATTTTACCACATTAAAAAAAAAAAAAAAAAAAATAGGCCACACATACAATCTACCAAACCTTATTCATGAGGATTCAAACACAAGCAACTCAATTTCTCAGCATGATAGTTCTGCAGTCTCTTAAAGTAAGAGGTAAAGTAAATCATATGTCGTGTGTATTTCACCACAATACAAAAAAGAGAGCAGGCGGTGACCCTGCTCTCGGGCCACCCAAGCCCCAGCTGGGTCTGACTCGGCACGTAGTCTCCCAGCAGTGTGACAACTTTCCATGTGGCATCACAATGGATTTGGGAGGGGAGAAGTTCTCATAGTGCTTATATGGCTTGTGCTACTGGCCATAGTTCCAGAAGCATTTCCCGATCAATTCTCCCCTGAAGAGCCTGGTTTCTTGTGTCCCCATATTAGATCTTGTTCACTCCCATTCCCCCTCATTCTCACCCCACTCCAGGACCCAGACGCCACTTATACAGTTGATGACAGCTGGTCAAGGTCACTGGCCCCCTCCCACATTCTGCCCTTGGGGTGCTGCAAACCTCAGCCCCAGAAAAGGAGCTGGCTGTGGGGACCCTGAGCCCTGAAGCCGTTTTGTCCTTGCTTACCATGTGAACCTCCCTGCCAAGGGACTGGCCTGTCCACCCTTCTGTCCCAGGCAGAGGACAAGGTCATTCTGCATGTCTGGCTACAATACCCAACATCTTGCTCTTTTGCAGACATTCAGGAAAAAGTGGGAGTGGGGATGATAGGGCTCTTGAATTTCGTAGAGGTTGGCCTTACTCTCTCCTTCCATCATTACTATACCTGTGCACTCAGCCTGCATCTTTTCTACCTACCCCAGCCCAGCGTCATGGTGTGACTTCTTAAGCAGCAGGCATGGAAGGTGTGGCTATGACCCTCACTGGAGGGCTGCCCAGATCGAGGGCTGAGGAATACTGAGGACCCTTTATACTTCAGTCTCTATCCAACTCACTTCTGAGGACAGAGAGGGATGGAGCGGAAAGGTTGAGGAGACCTCTCCCATGAACCCATTTTCTGACACCCTGGTCCCACACTCTCAGCCATTCCCCTAGAGGTTGACACATACAAGAAGGCCCTGCTTCAGGTGGGTGTCATGAGCAGAGGGGCTGAGGGAAGGAAGGAGGTGAGGGGGTAGGAAGAGCCCCTGCACTGGGAGACCTCAGCCCACTTGCCGGGACTGGCCAGTGACCCTCTATGGCCTTTGCCAAGTCCTGTCTGTTAATAGGAGAGCGGGGTGGGTGGACTGGCTCCGGGCTTTCCAGGTTCAGTCCCTCAGCCTGGGCTAGGGCGTCCCTCTCATTCTGCTGCTCCAGAAACCAGTTGGGGGCAGGGCTGAGGGTTCGAGGGTCTGAGGGGAGCTGACCCCTCCCCCATATGAAGCTGACTTCGAGGCCTGAGGGGTGATGTGAACGGTAGAAAGGGGTGGCAGCAACTGTCGGGCCTGGGTGGGAGGATGGCAAACAGAAAGAGTATCGTGGGGAAGCAGTGATTCATGAATCATGGTGGTCATGAACTCGTGCTCATTAAGAGAGAGGTATGACGGCCATGGTGCTGGGCAGTTTGTGAACACCCAGTTTTCCCAAACCCCATCACCCCTGTTGATTAGACCTTCTACCTCCTCATGGTCCTTAAGAGTGCCCAGGGGGAAGTAAGCACTTCGGGGGCCCTCACAGGCCCTCCTAACCTTTCCTGCTGCCCTGTGGGAAAGGGAAGGAGAGTTGGCATTTATTAAGCATCACCTGCAGGTCAGGAATATGTTCAAAGCTTTCCTAAGGGTTGTATCATTTGTTCCTCGCAGTAACCTCAGAGGTGGGATTCATCATTCCCTCTCGGGAAGTGATGGAAATCCTACAAACGTGCATCAGCTGTCCTAGTACAATCGATTTGGGGACTTTAAAAGGGTCAGCATGATGACTTTTTAAACCCTTAAAATACTCCCCACCCCCACCATTGAAGTTGAGTATTTGTTTTTTAAAAATAAACACTAGGCCTGGATGCCATCCATGCAATGCCCCCAGCACAGGTGACTTGTGCAAGCCACCCCGCCCACGGCCGTGGGTGGGGACCTGCCCACAGCTGTCACCCTGCTCCTAACAAGTCCTCCGGCCACACCCTGCTCATTAGGCCCAGGCCACGCCTTGTGGCCCAGACTCCTGGTAGAACCAGAATGCCAGGGGCGGTGGTGGGTCCTTGAACCCTAAACAATGGGCGGTTAATCCAGGCCCAGGGCCTCAGGCCCCAGGAGCTCCCTCAGCCCTGCCCAGGATGGGAGGCCAGCAGATTGATTCTGCAGGGGCCGGGGAGCAGCAGGGGGGTCCCCCCTCCCCGTGAGGGAGCCAGACAGACAGAGCTCTGGGCAGTAAAACTGCCTCCCTCCGTGGAAGGCTGAGCCTGCAGACATTATCTCACTCCTGCTCAATGTCCCCCCAGGCAGGTAAAGGATGGGACTTGTTCCTGCTTTACAGCTGGGGAGCCCACGCGGAGAGGACAGGCGGGCAGAGAGAAGAGGCTGCAAGCTCTGCCCAGCACGTGCCCATGTTGGACCACAGCTGAGCAAAGGCCCTGCCTCGCCAGGGCTGCCGCCCCTGGGATGCGGCTGGCCCTCAGGGTGGACATGTGCCCCCACTGAGACAGGCAGCCTGACCCCCAGCCCCACCTCCACTCACACGCCCCAAAATAATCCAGACCTCACTCTCCTTCCACTAGGGTCCCCCTTGTTTGTAGCACTACCACCCTCAGGGCACCGTGTGACGTGCGGCAGGGCAGGACTGCCCACCCGGCCCTGCCTGGAAGGACAACCCACGGGTGCATCCGTGAACTCAGGATAAACCGGATTGGGGTGAGGCGGGCGGTAACATGCTGCTATTTGTGGAGGCTCCTGGCCTTTCTGCTCCCGTGACATCAGGAGGGTGAGGGCAGCAGCCATCTCTACCCGGTCGTGGGACTCAGGCCTACCAGTGAGCCCGGATGGAGTCACGGGCCACGGGAGGCAGGCAGAGTCTGCAGAGAGGTGGTCAGCTGCCAGGAACAAGCCCTGGCTCGGGACAGGGGAGACCCCAGTGCAGCACTGCCCAGCGGGGGCAGCCTCCCCCTCCTGGGGCCTCGTGTGTCCTGTGAGGTGGTTGGGTTAGATGAGATCCTCTCACTTTATAATTCCTCCACTGTCACTAGGTTCCCTGATGCCCAGTCCCTCCACGGCTTCTCGCAATAAAACCCAGTCTAATTGGGGGATTAGAATGATACTCTGTCTAAATGAAAGGGGCAGAGAGTGGAGGCAGCTGTGCAGGGGCAGCTCTGGCTGAGGCTTCCTGAGAGAATAGAACCAACAGAGAGCCAGGGGGCCCCACCCCAACCCCCAGCCCTGTGCGGCTCACCCACTCTCTCCAGGTCTCCACAGCCAGGGCTCAGGCACTCGGGCAGGATGAGAACCTAATGTGGGGAGCCCCTCAGGAGGCCACAGACCAGCCACAGGGCTCCAGGAAGCGTCTAAAGTCCCCTGAAAATGAACTTGGCTACATCCACCCACTAGGAAGGCCCAGAACAAAGACGCTGCAAGCTCCCCGTTCCCTTTATTTACCACTTGAATTGATTGCTTATTTGTAGAGCGTGTTTCCGTTGACAAAGCCTTTTCCCATATGTGATGTCATTTGATCCACATAAAAACACAGCAAGATATTTTCTCGTAGCAGAACAACTAAAGCTCAGAATATTTAAGCAACTTGCTTAAAGGATCCCACTTAGGAAGTGATAAAACCAGAACTGGGAGCCTTGAGGGTCACATTTTAAGAACAGCACTCTCTCAGACTCCGTGTCCCTCTCTGTAGGCCCCAGGGATCTGGAAATACTCCTCTAGACTCAGTGGGCAGAGCGCCCCCCACCCCACCCCCAGCAAGGCTCTGGGTCCTCCTTCCAAAGGGCCTAGAGAGCCACCACCCTGCTGTGTGCCCTGGACCACATGCAGGTCCACAGAGGAGGCAACAAAAGCATCTCAGGGCCAACCTTGACCTTCCCTGGGGACTGAAAGGACTGAACTGCATCCCTCCTGCTACACCCCGTGATGGTCTCCCTGACAGAAAGAGACTGGTTAGCTGCCTTCAGGTCTCTGAGAGCCACGAGGAGCAGGGAATGGCCATCTGGTGTGGGGGCCATGGCTGGAAGGAGCAGGAAGCAGATGGGACAGAGCGTAAGGATGAACTCTCCAAACGTGAGAACTGCCTGCGGACGCTGCTTTGTCAGGTGGTAAGCTCCGGGTCACGGAGGAGTCCAAGCAGAGACTGCGTAACCATGTCGACTTGGACATCTTATAGGAAATTCAAACCCCTGGAAAGCTGAGAACGTGGAAAGAATGGACTACATATTATAATATTCACAGTTCCTCTCACCAAGAGCTTATGATGAAATGGGAACTATTTCAGCATCTGTTCAAACCCTGGATTCCTCTCTGTGAGTGCCATATTGAATCAAGAGACAGTTGTTCCTGAGTGTCTCTACCTCCTGCTGTTACAGACTGAGCAGAGTTGTGGGAAGGGGTCAAGAGGCAGAAATGAGGGAGCGGAGGTATGTGGCCGCCCCTGGAACGCAGCAAGCTGAGGGTCTGACACGGGAAGGCTTTTCCGGAGGTCCACACACTGAGGTCTGTGTGCTTTGAGGCCATCCTTACCTACCCTCCCTGAGAAGTGACTGGGGCATTCCCATTGATCTGGGCGACCAGCCAGAAACCTGTCTGGGCCTCATAGGCATCTGTCCCCTTTGCCACAGTGACCGTAGTGAGTTGTCAGGCGGGATCAACGCAAGCCCTGCCTCGGCCACAGATGGTGGCTAGTCACCTGCACCCAGGAGACAGCTGGCCCTCCCTCCATGGCTCAGGCCTGGATCTTTCATATTGAGAGGAGCTCTCTCAGGACTTCGGAGCACCTGGAATCCAGAATCTGGATTTATAGGTAGAGGGATTTGACACTAGCATTCCAGCACTGTCGGTGGGAACCCCAAAATAAAAAACTGTCTGACATGGTTTCCTCAGGGTTAAGAGAAACCAGACCAACTCCCTCCTCCAGGGAGTCTCCCCAGGATTGTTCTCTGTTGGTGACTAGAGGGGCACCTTTCCTCTCCCACCACCCCTCCTGGCCACCCACCTCCTGCTTGGGTTTGGTTTTCCCTTGGAGGTCTTCGCTGCCAAACTAGGGGGGAGGCACCTCCAGACTTGAGGCTGGGCCCAGGTCTTCTAGGAGTCCCAGAGTTGCTCCCACTCACATTTCCCATCACACAATACTGAGCGCCCTGCAACTCAAAAAGAACAGACCACTCCCTCATTTTAAAACATGCAAAGGATAGGAATAGGCAGTTCCCTGACATGGCTTGGCTACTTACTTACCTGCTGCCTAAATTTGGGCAGGTAACTTAACTACTCAGGGCCTGTTTGCATAAATTAGCTGCAGGGCTAGGAAATTGTAGCAGCCTGCTGTTTTCCAATTCTGTTGTCAAACGAGGGTTAGGGGTAACCAATTAGGGTGTGAAATGCAGGCTATCAATTCATCTGATCAGTTAAGGATTCTCAGAAAGGGTCTGACCAAGGAAGGAGTGGAAATAATTGCAGAGGAAGCTCAGGCCTGCCCAGAGCTAGCTGCGTGGCCTTGAAGGAGTTGCTTCCACTCTCTGATTTCCACTTCCTTCACGTTGTAATAAGGCTGCAGAATGATGGCATTAATCATTACACAGGGCTTACTATGTTTGAGTCACCTTAAGTGCATTATCTCACGTAATACCTACAAGAACCCCATGGAATAGGCATTTATATCCTCATTTTGCAGATGAGAAAATGGAAGTTCAGGGGGGTTAAGTGACTGGTCCAAGGACACTCAGCTAATGAACGGCCTAGCAGGGACTTAAAGCCTTGAAGGGCTGACGAACCCCGCCATCTAGCCCCTGTACCTGAGAAGTTGTGATGTTCTCACACAGGGCCCAGATGCATACAGGGCACTGGTGTTCTGAGCTTACCTATACCTGGGGAAGAACCAGGTGATTCTGGGAAGCCCCTTTTCCTGTCAAAGTGGACCCAGCCATCCCCAGTCTGAGTCGTCACTGTGACTTCAGGATGACAAAGGGAAAGAAACAACCCCATCTCTGCTCCCTGGCCTACTTTGCCCTATGCCCCTGCCCACAGCCGTTCGATCCCATTTCCTATTGCTTGTAGCTACCCTGAGCAGAGGATTATGATGGTGCATGGATTTGTTCAAATAGCTCATGGGCTAGCAGGGGAGATGGACAGGTAACAGACACTACAAGTGTGATGAGGCAGTACTAGGGGTTTTTCAGAGAGCAGGGGAGCCCAGAGAAGAGATGAAACTCAGCCTCGGGAAGACAGTGGTTATGGAAGATAACATGGAGGAGACCAGGGGTTCAGTCTGTCTTGTTCTCCCTGTTTCCCCAGCACTTAGCATGGTTCCTGATGCCTAGAATAGGATGAATGAACTGTCCAAATCAGTCAATCAATAAATCAATACAAAGGCCGAGAAGTAATAATCAATCAATCAATCATCAATCAATGCAGTTCTCACCTAAGAGCTGAATGATGAATAAGAGTTGGCTGTACCAGAAAGAGCAGATCTGAAGACTTTGTAGGTAAAGGTTGAGCCCCTGTAATACACTGTAATACACCGTTCAGTCTAGACCGTTGAAGGGGAGGGGGAGGCAGGTAGGAGATGGGGCCAGATTGCAGAGCACCTAGGAAGGTACATGAAGAGCTCGACTTCAGGGAAGCCAGGATGGCTCAGAAGGTTGAGCGCTCACTTTGCTTTGATTCAGGAACCAAAGATCGAATCCCGGACCCTGCCCATGCAGACCCATGTGCTGAACTGGGGTGTGCTTCCCATGTGGGAGACCCCCAGTTTGGTTCTCACCCCCTAATTTGGTCACTGACTCGGGGGTGGGGGTCATGCCTCCCATGCAGGAGGCCCCCCAGCCCAGTTCCCACCCTGAGCAGCCGCAGCCCACCTATGTGGAATGAGACCATGTCAAAAGCTGATGACATGCAACTATGGAGACTGCTCTGGGCCCTCCCCCTTCTCTGTCTCTCTCTCTGTCTCTGCCAAAAACAATAAAATAAATCTTAAAAAAAAAAAAAAGAGCTTGACTTCAACCTGAGTGAAATGAGGAAACACAGAAGGGTTTCAAGCAGATTTGCATTTTAAAGATTTATTTTTATTATTTTTGACAGAGAGAGAGAGTAAGAGAGATACAGAGACAGAGAGAAGGGGGGAGGGTCCAGAACAGTCTCCACAGTTGCACATCATCGGTTTTTCCATAGTTTCATTCCACACGTGGGTACAGGGCTGCATAGGGCAAGGACTGGGTCAGGGTCTCATCCCGGTGAGAACTGAACTGGGGGCACTCCCCAGTTCAGCATATGGGTCCTCCCGGGTTGGGGCCAGGATTCAATCCTCAGTCCCCAGGGCTGCAAAGTGAGTGCTTAACCTGCTGAGTCACCCCAGCTTCCCCAGATTTGCATTTTAGAAGCTCATCTTTCTAGTCTAGATTAGAAGCTATGATGACTTAAGGATGTGCCAGGAGGACTGAACAGCCATCATTCTTGCCCTCCTGCAGCTGATGTTCCAGTGGGGAGCAGAGGTACTTAATACACATCATTCTTATAACAGTCACAAGGGTGCAAGGAGCTCTGAGAGATGCCACGGGTCAAGGAAATCCTCCCCAAGACAATGACCTTTCATCAAAACCTGAGAAATGAGTACGAGTGGGTCAATTAAAGAGAGAGGCAATGTGCTTCCCAGACCATGCTAAAGCTTTTAGGAAGGTGCTGAGTAAAATGGAATGAGGGAACTGAGAAATGCCCAGCGTGGTTGTTGTGAAAGTGTGAGGCTGGGGAGAGAAGCAAGAATCAGACCCTCAAGAACCCTCTTACACATTTTGTACTTACCCTAAGCAAAATAGGAAGTTTTTAATGATGGAACATCCTATTTTGAAAAATAAGATAACTTGCATTTCTCGGTTGCATTTCTGTGCATGTGACCTTCTTCCTGGTCAGTGCCACCATCTGCTTGTCTTGGAAGTGGACTTGGAATTATCAAATAAACAACTGCAGAGAAGATAATATTTAATGTCTGATATCCAAAATAAGGTTTTCTAGTCAGACATCTTGAAAGACAGTCTTTGTTAAGAAAACGGGTAATCTATGTTCAGGTAGGGTTACCATAGCTAGAAAATGACTGCCAGGAAGTCTTGGCAGGTTCAGGACCCATGGTTACGGCCCAACACATAGCTGCGTTCTGAGAAAACAATGCCCTGGGTTAAAACCTGTGGTGGTTATGCAACAGACAACTGAATTTCAAAAGGAACCATGATATTCCTTATTCCCAAGCTGGCTTTGTTCAAGCCTGGTAGAACTATAACTTACTTACGCTCTTTCCCTTAGATCTTCCCACCTGCCTGCACACATATTGTATGTTCACTCCATTTAATCATTAAGCCCTTAGGACGTCAGATTCTGGTCAACGTCAAAGTAGGTTTTGGGAACAAAGCTTCAGGTCTGTTAACCATAGAAACAGGGTTTCGGTCAACTTAAGATAGCATCTGGGCCTCAGTTGTGTTTCAGCTCTGGACTCATGAAAGCGGAACAGCTCCACGGACCGCGTCCCCCGGGAACCGGACTGAACAAGGCCATGACTGACGCCAGGACCCGGAGCCGTGACCAGTTGCTCCCTGCTTAGCTCTGCCCAATCAGTAGAGCCCATGACCCCCACTCCCTAGTGACCACGATTGATTTGTTTTCCATATGTAAGGCTAGCTACCAGAGGCCATCCAGCAATCGCCCCTCTTGGACTCTGCCCATTCTCCCTTGAGTGTATTTGATAAACTGCTTCTCTTCTTCCTACTTCGTGAGTTCTTTCACAACCCATGAGCACAGCCATGTCCCTACATTCTGGGTGTCTTTAACTTCCTCATTAAGATATCAAGATATCAAGCCTGACAGAATTGATCATAGAGCTATACCTAGAGAAGAGAAGAGAAGAGAAGAGAAGAGAAGAGAAGAGAAGAGAAGAGAAGAGAAGAGAAGAGAAGAGAAGAGAAGACAGAGCCTGGATCTTTGTCTGCAGGGGAGGAGACGAGGTGGGAGGCAGGTATGGAGGAAGGTGTGCATCAGGGGTATGCAAACTTTCGGCTTCTCTGGGCCACTTTGGAGGAAGAAGAATTGTCTTGGGCCACACATAAAATACACTAACACTAACAATAGCTGATGAACTAAAAAAGAAATAAAATAAAAGTTACAAAAGAATCTCATAATGTTTTAAGAAAGTTTACGAATTTGTGTTGGGCCACATTCAAAGCCGTCCGGGGCCGCATGTGTCCCACAGACCACGGGTCGGACAAGCTTTGGTGTATATCCTACTTGTCCATCTTTCCGGTTGAAGTTCCAGAGAGTGAAGGTGTGTTAGATGCCTGGAGGGACAGAGGAGCAGTCCTTCTCAGGCCCTGGGAGGAGACTTCCTCACAGATCTGTCTAGAGCGCTTCACATCAAAGTAAACTTGGTGGTTTGGTGCAGCTAGGCATAGGGAAGGTTTGAATGTCACCGTCTCAAGCTGCCCTGGGTTTCCATGAGGTGTTAAAACGATGGCTGCCCTACATCGTTAGCTGTGGGTTTCATAGAAGAAATGAGCCCGAAACAGATAGATTGAAAGCCTGCTAAGCTTTTATGGAAAATGCACCAGACAACAACAAAAAGCACTGACCGTGGCTTGTCAGAGTCCAGTTAATTCTTTTTTTTTTTTAATTTATTTTTATTGTTTTTGACAGAGAGAGAGAAGAGAGAGAGAGAGAGAGAGATACAGAGACAGAGAGAGAACTAAACTGGGGGAGCTCCCCAGTTCAGCACCTGGGTCTGCACAGACCGGGGCCAGGATTCGATCCTCTGTCCCCGGCGCTGCAAAGTGAGCGCTTAACACACTGAGCCATCCCGGCTTCCCCCAGTTAATTCTTAACGTGATCCCTGGGCCCCAGAACCTGCAGCAGCCGCTGGGAGTGGACTGGGAACCCCAGAGCAGCCGGGCAGGTTGGTGTTCCGGCTGCAGCGTAGGGCCTGCGGTTGACTGTAGTTGTCCAGAGGAGGGACGATGGGGGCTTGTGCGAGCCTGGCGGCAGTAGGGCTGGATAGAACATGCAGACTTGAAACGCATTTGGGAGGAAAGACAATGCTCGGTGCTGGTGAGGGAGAGATGAGAGTCTCGGGCAGGAAGGGGGAGGCCAAAGAAAACGGCATTCCAGGGAAGGAGCAGGGAGCAGTGCCGGCGGCTGTGTGGGCTCAGGGATGCGGCTGAGACACGTCTCTAGGATCTGGTCACAGGGAAGTGGTCTCAGGACAGTGGGGGTAGAAGTAGACTTGAGTGGGCTGAGGGAAGAGCAGGGGGAGAGGAAGTAGCCCAGTAAGAAAAGGAAACTCCACTGAGACTCACCAGGAGGCTGAAGTGGGGGTGGGGGGTCAAGGGAGGATCTTGCCTTTTTTTTTTATTTTTATTTTTTGAGAGAAGGTAAGAGAGAGACAGAAGAGGGGAGGGCCCAGAGCAGTCTCCATAGTTGTCCATCATTAGTTGTGACATAGTTTCATTCCACGCAGGTGGATGTGGGGCCACTCAGGGCAGGAACTGAACCCGGGGCCTCCCACATGGGAGGTGAGAACCTTCGCCAATGAGCCACCCTGGCTGTTACCAGTTGTGCTGCAGTTCAGCATATGGGATTCTGGGCAGGGGCTGGGAATCGAACCCCAGACCTCAAGGTTGCAAGCCAAGTGCTCAACTGCTAAGCTATCCCAGCATCCCCACTTATCATTTTTAAGATGGGTGAGATTTGACCTCGTTTAATGCTGATGGGAAGGGGCTCTTGGAGAGGCAGAGGTCAGCGACAGAAGAGGAGGAAACTAATCGACAAGCGTCCCTGAGAAGAAGGAGTGGGACCCAGAGCTGGGTGGAGGAATGAGCCTTGGGGAGCCAGAGGGGCCTTGGTCTGTTAAAGTGGGTGGAGGAGGGAAGGCGGGAGACAAGGTGACAGATTGGAGGATGTAGCAATGGCAAGCTGAGGAGATCCCCTTCTGATGGCCTCCGTTTCCTATGAAGTGGGAGGTGATGTCATCTGTGGAGAGCAACGGGTTTGGGGGAAGGTTTGAGAGAGGAGAAGCAGTCTGAACACCCCGTCTGGGAAACAAGAGCAAGAACCAGCCAGGAAAACACAAAGGACCAAGGCCCAGGCCAGGCTGGAAGCATGAACTGCTGGTGGCACTGATCTGTGAGGCTCTGTTGACTTTCTCCAGACGGTAGTCCCTAACCGGGGTCTCCTGTCTGGCCCCGATCCAAGCTGCAGGACTGCCTTTACCCTACAGTGAAAGGTGCACGCCTGCAAATCCAGCAAGGTCCTCACAATATGCCCCAAACAGCTCAGGCCCCAGGCCGCCCCACCCCCAGCGCCCCCTCTTGCTTCACAGTCTCTGTTCCTAGGACCAGACATCTTGGGCCCCCCGGGAGGGAATTCTTGCCCTCCCCACCCCTGGGCTGTTGGCAGAGCCTCCTCACAGACGCCCTGCCTCAGCCTCCTTTCTCCCTTCCCCCTCACCCGGGCCTGCATTAATCTTCCTAGAGTGTGACTGTGGCCATGCCACCTCCCCGCCCATTCATATCCCCTCAGAAGCTCCCCATCCCGCAAAATAAAGCTCTGATATCCGCTTACTTTTGGGGTCCCAGATTAAATACCATTTATTATGGGAAGCCCTCCCCCCAGATTAGGGAAAGGCCCATTGGTACCTGCACCCCTGACACCTCATGCATCTTTGAGGGACTCGGTGCACTTGCAATTCCTTGATGCTGCCCACTTTAGCAGTGGCAGGTGCATGTGTGTTTGTGTGTCTTTGTCACCGGGGTCTCAGCAGCCGGGAGGACAGTGCCGGGCACACACAGGCACTGCGTGGGGCTGACTGATGGAAGGATTCAAGCCTGTCCTTCAGGCCTCCGTCTCAGGTTGTGAAGCTGTATACCTGGCACCTACATCATTTTTACCAACCAATGTCACCACAATAAATTTAACAATCAAAAAAAATTTCCACCATCCCCTAAAATCAGCCCATGCTCCCGATATTGGGGGCCCCTTTCTGGCCCCCAAAGCTGCCCCACACTTTCCTCTCCCACCGAGCATGCTTGCTCTCCACTCCATCTTGCACAGACTTGAACTCTCCCTTCCAGCCCAGGGCCCACCCACCACAGAATCTTCTCTGAACGCCCCCCACCCCCACCCCACTTGCCACAGGCCGAACCACACAGCACCTCCTATCATAAATGTCTACCTTCCCTCCCTCCACGCCTATCAGATTGTAACCTCCTGAGGGAAGCTTCTATGTGCACTTCATGAAAACATCTGACTGTGAAGCAGATTGCCTTATCTAACACTTGTATAAATAGTCTCTTATATAGCTGTGTGCTCACTAGTGCTTTTCACTAGTGTGGGACACAAAAATATTTCTGAGTGAATGACATATTTTCTCCCTCACACCCATAAGAACATGGTGGTGACCGTCTCCGTTACACATTCATTTTAAAAATGAGTTTAAATGTGGTTCTCCTCTGTTGACAGCGTGAAAAGGGGCCTGTTTTCATCGGTGAGCAAAGTCGTCTTTTCAGGTTTACTCCATGTTCCCTTGAGAAACAAATGCGTGCCTCATGCAGCCGATCAAGGGTGTGACTGAACAGGCCAGTGTACCCGACACACCACTGTGTCAGGAAAAAGGAAGTTCTACCGCGGCAGATAATTGCCAACACATTCGGCAACGTGTGTCTCTCGGACTTGTGAACACCACCATGACCGTGACGGTGCAGGAAATCAGAAGCCCTGAAATAAGGAGGAAACTGTAGTGCGATTCACAGCTATTCGTTTATTTTTCATGCTAATGTTTCACGATTGTTCTTCAGTTCAGAAAACAGAGTCACTACAATCCTCAAAAATACAAATCCTTCCAGACAGAAAGAAGACCAGTGGTTGGTTGCCCAGGGCTGGGGCGTGGGTCGTGGGAAGCGACTGTTGAGTGGGTCAGCCTTTCCTTTTGGAGGGATGCACATGTTCTGGAACTAGATAGAGGTGGTAGTTGCACAACACCGTGACTATAGTACTAAGTGTCACAGAGCTGTTCACTTTAAAATGGTTGCTTTGGGGAAGCCGGGATGGCTCGGTAGGTTAGGCGCTCACTTTGCAGCGCTGAGGACCGAGGATCGAATCCCGGCCCCGGCCCGTGTGGAACCATGTGCTGAACTGGGGAGTGCCCCCAGTTCAGTTCTCTCTCTGTCTCTGTGTCTCTCTCTCTCTCTCTCTGTCAAAAATAAATAAATATTAAAATGGTTGCTTTTATGTTACGTGAATTCCAGCTCAATAAAAAAAAAAATTACGTGTCACCCTAACAACACAACACTTTCTAAATGCTCGACAGGACAAGGCAATGCTATGTTCTAGACCAGCCCCAGCTCTGAGGCCCCACAGCACCTCACACCTGGCCTGTGGATAAGGAACAGGGCCCGCCATGCGTGAGTAGGGCCATGTCCTCACGGACACTCAGCTGAGCACCATGACGAACCAGGCCTGACAGTGCTGAGGATTTCTGTGTGTGTCTCCTTGGGTGGACACTGGAACTTAGTGGGATGGTGTTTGGTTTGATTAAGGATTTTCTAGTTCCAGAGGTGGAGCCTGAAGCAGGTTTTTATTTTATTTTTCCCTTTCAACAGGTGGAACTTTCCAGAGACAACAACAGGCAGACTGTGGCAAGGGCCCCACGGCTTCACGGGGCATCTGACCACCAGGGCCCCATGGAGAGGGAGGAGGAGGAGCCTGTGTGGAGGGAGGAGGAGGAGCCTGTGTGGAGGGAGGAGGAGGAGGAGCCTGTGTGGAGGGAGGAGGAGCCTGTGTGGAGGGAGGAGGAGGAGCCTGTGTGGAGGGAGGAGGAGGAGCCTGTGTGGAGGGAGGAGGAGGAGCCTGTGTGGAGAGGGAGGAGGAGGAGCCTGTGTGAAGGGCGGAGTCATGGCCACTGTTTCTCTGCCCCAGGCCAGTTCTGCAAAAAGGCAAAGGCTGACTGTAAAGAGGGGGCTGGAGGGTGGACCTGTCCTAACAGCTCTCAGCTTCTTGGAAAACAGTTCCTTTGTTGTCTTGTCAGGGGAGGAACAGACTGTCCTCAAGAGCCAGGGCAGGTCTGAGAGCAGCATCCAGATCAGCTGTGTGGCTGGCTGGGAGGGGAAGCCACCAACCCCCCTCCTCACTGGGCCTGCTCCAGGTGGGCCTGGGGGGCCCTGGGCCAGGCTGCCCACATCCAAGCACCTCATCTGTCCTTTAAACACAGGGGGCCCGAAGGGAAATCACACCCTACCATTTCAAAGGTGGCTCTGGAGCCCAGAGCCCAGTGGCTATGCTATAATCAAGTGGCATCAGTCAACTTTATAACCAAGATCTGGGGGGTTAACCCCTTAAGTTTCCTCCTTATTTTAGCACTTTCCACATGCCTTCACAGACATCGTCTCGTTCCGCAGCCCAAGAGACACGCGCTGCTGAACATCTTGGAAGTTGCTGGCTTCCGGAGAAACCCCCTTCGCCCTCACTCGGTGGTGGTCCGATGAAAAGAAAGCCTAGGGACAAAGCTGTGCTCACGTGGGAACTCTAGGTCCAGCAACAAGGGGTAGTTCAAGCAGTCCCTCATCAAGACACCTTTCCTGAGGGCAAGGACTCTGCTTCATTGCTAAAACTCCAACTCTGTTGGAAATGTAATTAATAGAGTTGGCCACCAATGCCAGTCTCAGAATTCAGGGTTTGGACCAAGAGAGTCCAGACTCAGAGGTGACTGCAAAATTCTCTGACGGACCGTGTCGAGTTTAGAAACCCAGTGGAAGTGGCCCCCATATTTTATTTCCCAAGAAAAGACTGAAAAGCTGTCCATATGCTTGCAAGGCACTTCCTTCCTGCACGAAGCAGCAGGGCTCCATCTACTAAGCGCCGGGGGATCAGCCACCTCCCTTATGGCCGTGGGGGTGAAGAGGCGGAAACCTTGACAGACAAGCAGATTTCAAAGTGTTTCTGGAAGAAGAAATGTGTTCTGGAAGCACCTAGGCACAAGAGGCAGGCTCAGACACATGAGGACGGCTCCCGGGGATGGCGTCATCCCCAGGGCCTACAGGAGACACCACGGTCTCTTGAGAAAGCAAGGGCACCACCGAGACGCCCCGGGCCCTTTTCGTGTTGTCTGCTCAGGCGGAAGAGGTCAGTCGGAGGCCCGGAGCTGAGACTTATGAATGCCCTGGTCCCTAATACCCCAGGGCCCTCTAAAAAAGAAAAGATGGCATGAGCCTGTCGATGTGGGTGCTCATCACACCATCAGTACCCTCTCCCTTTACAGACGAGCAAACAAAGGCCAGGAGAGCTGAAATGACTTTCTCCAAACCTCAATAGCCAAGGAGTAGTGGGGACAGCCTAGGATTCAGGTTCCATCCGACTCAGTCCTGTGCTCTCGGGTCCTCCAGAGCATGAGGCCAGCTCACTGAGCTTCTCTGAAGCAGGTTCGGAGTAAGCGATATCATGCCGGGCCTGGTTCTCAGCCAGACGCCAACCATTACGAGCATTAACTAGGGACATGTGTGCCTCCCTACCATCTCCACTGCAAGGGGAGAGCACACAGAACCATGTTCTCTGCTTCCCCCGGGTTTCCTGGGCTCCAGGACAAGGGAGTCTGGCTGAAGTTGCTGTGCGTCTATTCAAAAAGGCAACCTAAGGATGTGACCCGTCCATGTATTTGCACTCCCCAATTGTTTTCGGGGCCCTTCTCTGTGAGTGATCTCATGTGGCCACCTGGACAAGCTGGGCGATACCTTTAATTGGTTCTTTGAAGATTCTTGGGTTTCCAGAGACAACCTGTTCAAACAAAATACCCACAGGAAGGGGACAGCACCTTGAACTTTTATTGGCTCACACCTTGGTGGTGGTTGGCAGCGAGCTGAGAATCAGGCCCTGAGAAGTAGGAGAGGAGTGGGAGGGGTTGGGAGAGGGTCAGGAGACAGAAGTGCGAGAAAGCAGGTGGCCGCCTGCCTCACTGTTTTGCAGAAGAAGGTTCCAGGTGAGCCACTCCCTGCTTCCCTCACCCACTAGACACCCCACTCTACTTGCAAAGCCCAAGGTAGAAGAGATGAGAAGAAAAGATGGAATAAACCAACCATCAGAGGCGCTTCAGTCTTAATTCATTTTATTCTACAAAATGCTACTCAATCGAAAGTGAAAAAGCTAACCAAAAAAACAAACAAAAAAAAAAAGCAAAGAAAAAAAAAAGTCTTAGTATGTTCTTCCATAGCAGCCAGCTTTTTCTAACAAGCTTTCTTTAGTGCAAATACTGTAGGCTTGTAGTACAGTAAAATTATAAAACAGGAAAACACCACAGATGCTTCAGAGCAGAGATCCTCCTCAATTTCCAAAACTATACAAAGATTTTTGAGCTCATGGTTTTGTCCAGAAAGGCCTTATTTAGAAGCCTTTCCAATAGGATCATTTCACCAACTTAAAAAAAAAGCTCAGGAAGGTCATTCATTCCCTGTAGTGCTACAGGAATCTGGTAAGCTTGCCATCAGATCTGACAGCAGACTTGACTCCACACCACTGACATATCTCAAATACAGATGCACAAAGCTTATGATTTCCGACTACATACCAAAGTACTATATATACATCTGCCACTGCAAAACAGATACCCGGATACCTACTCTTTATACAAAGGTGAACATTTTCTTCCTTGGCATCAAGTAACCACAAACTAAAATAACTGCAATAAACGTTTAATCATACAGAAGCAATAAGTTTTAAGGAACAGGGCAGGACCTTTTGTTGTGTTTTCTTACAATGTAGACTTCTTGGTGACCACTGTCCCCAGAGGAATGACAATCCATCTTTAAAAACAGAAACTTTTTATACAGTTTATACAGCACAATCACAAATAATTTTAGAAACAAACAAACAAAAAGCATCATTAGCCTAAATTATTTAAAATAAGGAAGAGAGGGAGAGAGGAACTGAGTACTTTAATGCTATCTGTTTCTATTCAGGCTTGGTACAATACAAAGATGTAAACATTTAAAATAAATAATAAAATAAATGTCAATTTCTGCTCACCCTCCCCTTCCCATTACTTCCCTCAACATTTGACCCAGCTGCTCTGAATATGTCAGCACTGGGCAATTAAAACCCTTTGTTGATGTAGGGCCCACACACTAGAAGCATGAGAAGATGTCAAATTAGTAGTGGGATGACTGGGTTTCCTTTATAAAAGCTGCAGGAGGACATGGGCACACCTGAAATGTGCACACACACATGCACACCCCAACTTGTCAATAAATAGTGAGATGCTGGCTTTTAAGATGAATGCCAAGAAGACTCAACAAGCAGAAAGTAGCAAGACCCCTTTACTTACATTTTTAAAACAAAGTTACACATACCACGTATCTTATTGGTCCACAAAATCTATAAGGTCTCAGGTTACCCCTCCAGCCATCTGAAGAGTACATCACTGGGTAGAGGGAAATCAAGAAATTGAGAGGTGGGAGGATTCTGTAGGGGAATGGGTCTTTGAGAACAAATCTTGCCTCGGAGTTTTGAAGAAAGCTCTCACCTCCAAGCCTTTGTTTACCCTCTTCCTGCAGGCCTTTAACAAGGAATGCCCTCATCCCTCAGTCTCATCCTAAAGAGGAAGTTTATAAAAGTGCCTAACAGTGCCTGGCACCTGGCAGGGACTTATTCTTTACTTTCTTAAGGGGCCACAGAGCTATCTGATCAAGAAGGAAATCAACCTAAAAGTTAAATGGTGAGATTGCAAGGAGCCCTGTTGGTCCGTTCAAGGACAAGGTGGAGAAGTCCCAAGGCCTATGGCATTGAACCCACCCTTACGCTTGGATCCAAGTGGAAGCAGAGACGCAATGCCTTTCCCCAAAGCCTGAGAAAGAGAAGCAGCCGCCTCTGAGGGCTCTTGGCTGTGACACGCTGTGTGACTGGCCTCTGTGGACACACCTGACCCTTTACACAGACAGAACAGTCATTTCTTTCCGAACACCTCCCCCTGTGAATTCTGTGCTTAGAGCTGGCTCCAGCAGTTTCCTAAGCTTCACCTGGGACCTCCTCCCTTTCCTGTGTCAGCAGCTGTCCCCATCCACCGGCCAGGAAGAGGGCTGTTCCCAACAGCCAGCCAGGTGGCCAAGACGACTGTGTGTGTCACACTGACTTGTCAGGGAGCGACTGCCCTGTGCAGTCCCACAGCCGCCTGCAGCCCCACCGGAGTCCACACCAGCTGTCTCGCTGCTGGGGACACAAGGGAAGAACAGCAGCTCCCTGCCCCAGCACAAAGGACCCCCCACCCCCACCCCTGCAGCTGTTCCCGCAGGGGGAGCCACAGAGGAGGAAGCAGCAGGCCTGCTGTCTGGTGCTTCTGGAGCTACCCAGGGTGTGTATGCACGTGAACTTGCAGAACAAGCCAGAAGGAAGTACCTGCGGATGCGCTCATGTTTTAGGTGTAAGAGTCAGCCTTCCCCACATGAACTCCAAACCACCTCCTAGAACAAAGCCAGACGGGCCTGAGTGGGAACACGGCTGCAGGCCTCTCAGGTCCTGCGGGGAGGCTGGGGTTTTGCCTTCTGCTGGTCCCAAAGCCAGCACAGCATGAAATCTGAACTACAGCCAAACTCCATCTTGGGAACATTAGCCTGGCCCCAAGTCACAGACTGTGACCTGCCCTGGGACCAGTGCTGTGCAAACTGGGGCATAAAGAGACGTTCAGAAACTAAACACCGGAAAGCAGCTTCATTTAAGATATATATAGAATATAGATGCTGTCTGGAAAAAAATCCAGCCATAAATGCCTCTATTTTTCATATTACATGGCTGGATACCTTCCAGAGAAGCAAATAGCTCCCACTTGGCCACAAACACCACTTGAGATGATTAAGCTTTTCAAAGGTGAGTGCACCCCAGTTTTCTTTGCCCACCTCCTGCTACTCCTGACTGACTTCTGCTTCTTTTATTAATCTGAAGCCAGAAACCCAACTGCCCATTCTGTATAGGCATGCTCTCCCAGAACCACGGGAAACAGGCGGGCAGGATCCCCGCCAACTGTAGGAAATAACATTTTTAAAGTCTTTTCGGACAAGATCTTTTTCCTTGTAATCTCCTCTATGTGGCCTATCCTTCCACACGTCACTTCCAAGCATACTGGGCTGTGGCGTAAAAAGAAGCCATTCCACTCTGTGTGTCTCGTGCGTGGTAAGTAGGTAATGGGTATGAAATAATGACCCGCACAGAAGTCCAGGTGGGAGAGAGGAATAGGTGAGCTTTAAGTGTCATTGCTCTCTCCCAAATCTAACTGAAATTTAATCCCCACTGGGTTTGATTTAAATAACAACTGTATAGTTTTAAATTATCATACAATAATCTCTACAGCTGAACACAACAGCACATGCCCCTCAGCACCTGAGCCCAGCAGAAGCCAGTTCCGGAAGATCAGGGGAGCTGGGCCCTGGGGAGGAAAAGGCTCAGAGGGGTGGGGGACAGGGACCATACTGCGCTGTGCTCTTGAGGGGCCAGGAGGAGCCCCCCACACACACCCCCACCTGCGAGTAGCAGCTCTCCTGCAGTGGGAAAGCACACGGCTTGTCTCCCATTTCAGCAGCCGCCAGGAATGGAGAAGCAGCCACAAGCCATAGCAGCAGCTCTGGGCCAGCTGCTGGCCCTGAGGGGCACACTGGGGTCGTGGGCTGGGACACTATAAAGAGAAAGCACTTGATGAATCAGCTGATGATGGGCCCTCCTGAGTGGTGAGCAGCCAGGAAAGTGCAAGCCAGGTGCTAGGGCTGGTGTGAGGCGGATCCCACTCCAACAGCCTCCCTCTTCCCTCCCCGGCCTGTCCATCCACAGCAAAGGTGTCTTGGAGGCTTGGGGAGGGGCTCCCTGGCAACAATCTGGGGAGGATCCAGGCCCACGCTCATTAAATCTGTGGGTGGCGTCACCCCTGAGAGCCAGGGAGGGGGCGGGCGGAGCCGACCGGACCGAGTGCTGTGTGGTTCCTAGGGAGGGGACACCTCCCTTGTCTGGAGAGAAGGGTCCAGGGGCAGAATGGCGAGGCAGTAATTACAGGAGACGTCCTGTTCAAGACACCAGGTGAAGGCAAGCTGGCTAGGACACCACGTGGCTTGCTGGCACTATTCCGGGCCTGGTAATTAGGCGTTTGGCAAACCCCACCTGTGCCCCAGCAGTCTCGCTGACACCCTTCTGGCCAAGCCGCTCTTGCAGGAGCCGTCGCCGAGGATGGGCAGGAAGGGTCCTTGGAGCCGCCCAGGGATAGTGGCCTCTCCTTCAGGGCTCAGGGGGCTCTGCTGGTGCTTCTGGAGATGGCAGTGGAGCGGGGAGTGTCGGGGGAGGGAACGTTCTGTATTGCACATTGACTGTCTCCTTCTGGACACGTCAGCCCCAGCAGAAGAGCCACCTGCTGCCCCGGCTCCAGAAATGAAGAACTTTAATATTCAGACCACCCAGATGAAATGTCATGGCAACTTTGATAAAAACCAAGAGGAAGCGAAATGGGACACTGGGCGGGGGAGGAAGGGACAAATCGAGGGAAGAGGAAACCAACAGGCACTGAGCATGCTTGGTGGGGCGGGGAAGGACACCATCACGCCAGAGACATTTCATGACAAAGGGACAGGAATGGTCCACACCAGCCTCAGGCTCTTCAGAAGCCAGAGATGCCTGAGTCCACTTAAACCAAGTTCTCCAAGGCTTTTCAAGAAACAGGATTTGCTTTGCAAGATAAACAAGGGCGGAGGTCCCACAACTTCCAAGAGATCATCCAAGCCCTCCAGTGCCTCATCTCCGAACCCCACCCAGGCCCCCCCATAGCCAGGCGGCTTTCTGGCCTCAGCCCCAGAGAGCTCAAAGGTGCTGGGCCGGGGGAAGGAGGCAGTGGGGGACCCCCTGGGAACTGGGTTACAGAGCCAGCAGAGTGGGGGAGTTCAAGGAGTCTGAGGACTGGTCCCCACTGCTACTGCTTCTGCGGTGGGCCTTGGAGCAGGACTCGGAGGGGGACGCAGGCGACTCTTGCTCCAGGACACTGGGGTAGGTGAAGACGAGGTTCGAGGTGCCCGGAGTGATGGCAGGCGTGGAGGTGACCACGATGGGGGTGTGCAGAGGCTCCTCCCCATAGAAGCCGCCCGCAATGCTGATGGGCTTGATGACAGAGCGCTGGGCCTTGTCCAGCCCCGCCGAGGAGGACGAGGGGCTGTCCTCTTCCAGGGGCTCCTGTTTCACCACCACGGCACCCACTCCGCCACCCGCACTGCGCAGGGGCTGCAGCCCGGAAGCCGGGGGCGATCGGCGCTCCTCGGGGCTGATCTTGCAGACGGGCCCGTGGGCCACCAACATGAACTCCAGCTTCTCCTTCTCCTTCTGCAGCTCGGCGATCTCTTTCTGCAGGCCGGACTTCTCCTCCTCCAGCTCCTCTGTCTCCTACAGGAGAAAGAGAGGTGTGTAAGGGGCTGCAGCCTGCCAGCATGTGTAGGGTGAGCGAGGTGGTTCAAATCCAGGGGAGAAAGAGGAAACCAGCCATGTCCTCAGAGGCCCGACACCTGGCCAGGCCGCAGGCCCACTGGTCCTGGGTCACCTGCAGGCTCCAGATGGAGAAAGGAGGCCAAAAACTTGGAGGAGGGGTGAAATAACAACTGGAACTGCCGTGACTGCGCAGGTGCCGTGTGCCAGGCACTGTGTGAAGCATGTCATAGGCATCATCTCATCCAGTCCTCTAGCAGTTTTTTGAAGCAGGTGTTACCGTCAACCCGTTTTGCAGATAAGGAAACTGACATTCAGAGAGGTATAGTAATTTGCCCAAAGTCACAGAGCCAGCAGGCAGGGCATCCCAAATGTGACTGCAATGTATCTGACTTCAGAGTCCACTTGCTATCACACTCCACTGCCTTGGGGCAGTCCCCTGGGGCCCCTGAGGGGTGAGTAAATGTGAGATCTGGAGGGGAAAGGGAACACAGCATACAGCTCCATCCCTGTCTCCTTCTCATATCTCCTCAACTATCCAGCCTGCCTGTGGACGCATACTCATTAAACTCTACACCAGCGGTGGCCAACCTTTTGGCTTCCCTGGGCCACATTGGAAGAAGAGGAATTGTTTTGGGCCACACATAAAATATACTAACACTAACTGATGATGAGCTTAAAAAAAAAAAATCTCATGTTTTAAAAAAGTTTATGAATTTGGGCTGGGCCGCATGCAGCCTGTGGGCCACGGGTTGGACAAGCCTGCTCTACATGACAGCAGAGGCTGCTTAGACTCACAAGCCTAGGACAATGCCGGGCTTGCAGGAAGTGTCCAATCAATCTATTTGGATCATCACAGCCCTGCTTCCCTTTTTCACTCTAATCTTAAGAGCATGTGTTTCAGGACACACAAAAACCCCGGAGAACATTCAGTTCGGCCCCTGTGCTTAACGGATGAGGAATCTGGCAACCTGAGTGGCCACGTGAGAATGGCAGGGTCCCACTGCAGGGGCCTCCGCCCCGCAGACGCACATGGAAGACCAGAAGGTGTGTGTCACCAGCCTCCGCCCCACTTTTTTCCCTGATACAGGTTCCTGTTCAAGAACGAGATGGTACAGGGCCGGAGCTTCACCGATCAGAGTGCAGCATATTCCGGAGTGAAAAAAAGTTTCCATCTGTCTCAAGGGTCTGATGAACGTCACGAGCTTGTGAGAGGTTTCCTGTGGAGGATGTGGCTCCGGGGCCTGGGTGGCTGGGCCGGGGGTGGGGGGGCGGGGGAGTAGGCTGTGAGGCTTCTGGGGGAGGGAGCGGAGGAAAGCAAAGGGGCCTTGGAGGGCAGGGCTATTCTGGGACTACTGGAAAAAAGGGCCCAGGGTAGACTCAGAGGGCCTGGCTTTTTGAAAGGCTGGCGGTGAGGAGGGCTCTCCTGGGGGAGTCTCCCCAGGGAGAGCTGATCATGAATGGATCCACTTCACTTGGCAACAGAGAATTCCAACTTCCCCTCCCTGACTTGAACTAACACTTCCATGGGACATTAGTACAGGTGTCACGGAATTCATGCAGACATTCAATACCCAAGAGCAAGGGCTCCAGGAAGGACAAAGGAAAGCTGAAGCAAGTGAATGGTACCTGGGAGGATTAAATAAGGGGGTGGGACATGCGAGAAAATTCGTGATTTCCAAACCCCCATCCCCGCTGGTCCTAGTAAGGACCACCCGCAGAGCATCCTCATCTCCTCACTTGGAAAACATTCCCACCAGGGGAGTCAGCCTGGTTTTGGGCTTCCTCCACACAGTATACAGCCCATGTAAGGTTGGTCGGGTTAAGCTTTCAAGAAGGAAGGGCAGGGCCATGGGCCCCCAGGTGTGGGCAATTAGGTAGCAGGGGAGAGTGACTCACAAGGGCAGAATGAGGTACCAAGGCCACAGCTTCAGGCTCCTAGCAGGGGTGGGGAACCCTCCCGCCCATGAAGGGTATGAGAAAACCCCAGGATAGCACAACTCAACAGGCATGTGAGCCATCGCCATGAGACCCAGAAAGTGTCAAGACCCCCGCAGACATAAAGGAACCCAGACAGCAAGGTCCCCGCTCCCCCAAACTAGATCGCTTAAGCTAGGCTGGGCCACTCCTGCTGGCATGGCACGGGGGCGGCTGCAACCTGTGGAAGCAGCCCTGGAGGGGGGCAGGTCTGGGCCTGCCGTGGCTCCCGGGGCCTAGCAATGCCTACACCCTCTGCCATCCCTCACCTAAGAGCCCCACCAGGCCTGAGAGCAGGGAGCGCTTGGGCACCATGTCAGCAGCGCCAGGCCCTATGAGGGTGTCCAGTTCTTCACTCTCCGGGCCCAAGGCCAGCTCCCTCTGTCCTCTTTCCTTCACCCAGGGCCATGTTCCCCCAGGTGCTCAGAGGAAGGAGTGTTTCTGTCTCCACTGAGGCATCTGAAGACCGCCCCGGGGCCTGTGCTGCGGCCCACCCCACGCTGGGCTGCTCACCGCCTGCAGCTTCTCCGTCAGCTCCCTGCGTCGGTTCCGGCACTTGGCTGCGGCCAGCTTGTTCCTCTCCCTGCGGATTCGACGCTTCTCCTCTTCCTCAGGGGACAGCTAGAGGCCAAGGTCAAGCATTGCGATCAGTTAGGTTCAGGTAAATGGTTCACCAGCCCCCCCCCCCTTTTTTTTTTTAACTGTATTTTAAGTAGGACAGGAAGCCCTTCTGGGAGTGGGGAGGGAGAAAAGGAGGCAAGAGCAGTGTGGCCGAGCTCAGAGGTCCCTGAACATGACGTCCCATGTTTGAAGGGAGAACACGGCAGCAATGGGTCAGGGACAAACCAGCCCAGGCATGATGACAGCAGCATTTGTCATGTCAGCCCTGATTCAGGGCCAAGGCCAGAGAGAAGGAGCTGGGGCTGCTTCCCTCAGAGAACCCCCTCATGCCAGCCAGGCCGGGCCCCACCGGCCCAAGCAGCTTCTCCCAAGCCCTGACTAATCACGCCTCCCCACCCCTCTGCCGGCCCTGCCGGCCTCATCACCCCCATTTGGTTAAGTAGCTGGGCCCAGAGGACGAACCACCCAGGAGGGAGTGTTCTGTTGCCAGAGGGAGAGTCAAGAAGGGCACCCCACTTCCGTTTTACTCTGCCAGCCCTGGAGTGCCAGCTGCTCAGGTGAACCCCGAGCAACCAGCAGCGTGCCTGGCACCTTGCTGGCCTGGACAGGATGGGCAAGAGGGGAAGGAGCCCTCAGGCACCTGCCTGCTGCCCACCACACCCACCCATTCACCAATGAGCACTTGTGATGGTCCAGGCACAGTGTGAGGGGTTCGAAGTTTACCAGAGAACCAAACGAACCAAACCTCCCCGGCAGAGCTCAGTCTGTCTCCTTCCAATGAGGCTGCTTACAGGCCTGTGACTCATGCCACACAGGGCAAGAACTCTGCCCCACTGAGCAGGGCAGGCGCTCTGTTTACACCAGCCCTTCCAGGGCTGTGACCTCATGCCCCTTGCAGGCAGAGGTGACACTAGGAAATGGCTGTGGGTCACGGCAGAAAGCAATTCAAAAGGAACGCCCATCCCACTCAGTGTGATCAAGCTGCACCTACTATGTGCTGAGTGCAGTACTGAAGGTTTAGAAGATTCTGAGGGGGAGAAGACCTGAGTCCTACCCTCTAGGACACTTGGGGAAAGAGCCACAGCCACTTTTGCAGGCAATGAGCAAAGCTGCCCCACTGAGGGGCACTCCCACCATGCTGTGGGGAGGGAGCCGCTCCTCTGGCCAGACCCAGGTCGGAGTCCCCAGGACACTCCCCACAGCCCCACAGGTCTGTGGTGTGATGTCCTGAACAGCAAAGCAAGGCACAGCATCAGAGAGGTGACCATGTGACCCCGCGGTGTCGGAGCCCCGTTTCTAAATTCTCCAAAAAGTGGCCTGAAAATGCGCCCGTCGACTGCTGGACACGAAGCCTCTCCAAGGCCATTTGAGCACAGAGAAGCTCATCGTGCCTTCTCAACATTTAAATCCTCCACTACCAGGCAAGATGTGGGGCTCAGAGGGAGCCAGGAAGCCTGGCCGACTAGGGAGACCTCCAGGGCCTTCCGATACCTCAGGCCCTGGCTGCCCAGTGCTTCAGCGGGGCTGTGCTCTCAACACCAGTGTCCACCTCAGGGACCACCTGCACTCCCGAGACATCCTCAGGAGGCCGGCACAGCTCAGCAGGCTGAGCGCTTGCCTTGCAACCACGAGGTCCGGGCACTAAATCCCAGCCCTGGCCCGTGCAAACCCATATGCGGAACTGTGGAGCAACTGGTAACCACTGGGGTGGCTCAGTGACGAAGGTTCTCGCCTCCCATGTGGGAGGCCCCCCAGTTCGGTTCCCACCTTGTGAGGCCCCATATCCACCTGTGTGGAATGAAACCATGTCACAACTAATGACGTACAACTATGGAGGCTGCTCTGGGCCCTCCCTGCTTCTCTTTCTCACCTCCTCTCAAACAATACAATAAATCTTTCTTTTTTTTTTTTTGAAGACATCCTGACCGGCTCCTTCAAGCCCTCTGCTGCCCCCACCCCTCACTGGAATGAAGGAACCAGGCGTAGCCACCCTCTCGGACCAACTCCTCTGTCCCTGTAACCCTTCCAGCCTGCAGCAGCCTCCAAGCAATCCAGCAAGAGTCCTCAGGCCCCTTCCAAACACCTGGCTCCACTTCCCTCCTCCAGCCCCAACCCCCATCCCAGCCTCTGAGATCCTCCTCTCCTGAGAGCCAAAGGCTCCACCTTCTCTCTTCTGAGAGCCATCGAGCTGACTGGGAGCCAAGCAGAGACACGGCATTTCTGTGTGGCCCTGGACAAAGCACTGAACCTTCTGAGCCTCTAGTTTTCCACTTGTAAAATGAGATTAACAGGACCTGCCCTGCCTTCCACAGAGTGTCTGTGACTGTCAGATGAGACGCCGTGTGAGAGCTCTCTCTAAAGGAGAACGTACTAGAAAAAAGACACGATTCAGGGGGTCTCCTCTCAGGTGCTTTTCCTGAGTCCTGAAAGAGTCCCATACGTGCTACTCCTCAACCTGAGCCCAGCAGAGTTACCAAGCCAGCATGTAGGCCCCACCGCGGTCCGGGCTCAGGGCTCCCCCGGAGGCCCCGCTAGCCCTGTTGCCCCCACGGACAAGAGGCTGGTCCTGGTCCACTTTGGCCTCCCTTCCCTTTTAGCTGCTTCTGGACAACTTCTGGCCTCCCGATGGGCCCAGAAGTCTCTTCCTATCTGGTGACGTGTGGGCCAAGTTGTGGGAGCTGCCAGGATAGGAAGTGGTTGGGGGGGGGGGGGCAATGACATCAACAGGGTTACAACTTGAGTGTGTCAGCAGCACCGTGGACCCACCCACAAGCCACACACACCCTCCCCTCCCTGCCTCCTCAGCCAATGCCACTGGCCTCAGAGGGAACTTTGGGGCAGGCTGGGAGGGCGGTGAGGCCCCTCCCCCTGGGGGGAGGTCAGGAAGGCGGAAGTAAGCTTCAGGGAGAAGACCCTGGGGCTAGGAACCAAAGAGCCGAGATCCTGGGATGCTACTGCCCAGGTTTCCTCCAAGCTGCCGGATGACTGTCTGAACTCCTAACTGACAATGACATGAAATGAAATGCCCCTGGCTCTCTCCTACCCTCTCAAAAAAGGAAGGAAATTTTCCAGACAGATTGTCTTAGGGCGCGCCTAGGTGGTGTGGTAGGGAAACCACAGGGCTGGAGGCCAGAGGAGGTAGATTCCAGTCCTGACTCGGCTACTAACTCACTGTGTGACCCTGGCCAGGGCCCTTCTCCTTTCCAAGCCTCAGTTTCCTCATCTTCAACATGGGTGCAGAGGGGAAATTAGAAGAGCTGGTCTCCAAAGTGTCTTCCAGATAAAAGCATCTAATTTTGGTGGGAGCCAGGCCCGGAAAAGAAGTGTGCTCAGCACATCTCACTCTGTTCTCCTGCCTAGCCCCAAAAAGTCCCTCCCCCAAGCCTGGCTGTCCCTCACGAAGAAGCCAGCTCATCAATGACTATAAAGCTTGGTGCCTTGGGCTCCCTGAAGGAAGCACATTTAGAAAGGATGTTAAGATCACTACTACAGCAATGCTCACAAACGCGATTAGGGAAAGCAACAGGGAGGGGTATACCGGCCACCTGCCCCAGCAGCTGATGGCCAACAGCAACCGTGAGCTGCCTCTGTTGTAGCATCTACTACACCCACCTCCCCGCGTTGCCCTGCACAGGTCCTGCTGTTAGCAGAACCAACCAACATGTGGTAGACACAAGGCCCAGCTCTGCCCTCAGAGGAGCAGGGCCCCTGTGAGAGCTTCCAGCTCCTTGGAGAGCACCCCTGGTCATTCCAAGGATCCTGGGGACTACTGGTACTGGATCCATGATGATCCACTGGGGACTAGGTTTAAAGGTCCTGTATGGAAACACTGTCAAGCTGGTGACCCCAGCATGGAGGTGGACAGTGGATTTGAAATGGAGAGATTCCAATGCTGAAACTGGAGTTCTCCGGGCTAACATTTCATCTGAAAAAGGGATTCCACTGCTCAAGTCTTTACCCTTCCCTGGACTCATGGTGGCACAGAGCTCTCTGTAGAGGATTGTGCAGGGAGTCCAGGGATCGGGGTTCTAATCCAGACTTCCCCACTCACTTGCTGGGTGGCCCCAGGCAGGTGTGTCTGGGCTTTAGTGGTAAAGGGGGACAGATGGGGCACTTTGATGGTGCGTCCCCTCTTTTCTGGAAGTATGTGTGACTTTAGTGTCTCTGGAATCGGGGGCCCATCGCTGCCATGGGGGCCTGTGGTGTGCCATGGATGAAAACAATGCAGCCTTTGGAGTGTTGGGCAGATGCTGCCAGAGAGCAGAGGCTCCACCACTTTCGGGGTCCCTCCCAGCCAGGCTGGCTCCTCAGAGCTGAGCCCTTGAGGGAAAAACGGTTGACGTCTGACCTCCCACCCTAACTCCTGATCACTACAGCAGCTGAGCAGGCTCCAAGACCCCAGCATCACTGCACTTCCAGAACAGGCACCTGGCATGGGCTCCCACTTTGAGCTGGGATGCCTGGGACACTGAGGAGGAATGTCAAGTACGGGTGACATGTTAGCTCTGCCCCAGATACCAGCAGGCAGTTAAGGGCTGATCCCCAAAAGCTCCCCGCCAGGGCTCATTGGCTGCTGGCCGGGTGGCCCCGCAGCCAAGGATCAGGGAAGGACATTGCTGGAGGCAGGGCCTGATAGTTCTCCACATTCGGCGGACACCTCGCCACCTACAGTATGCTTTCCCACACACGATCGCATGAGTGGCAACACGTCCTGGCTGACCAGTACCATGACCCCATTCCACAGCCGAGGAAACGAAGACTGAGATTCTAAGGGACGTGGGTAAGATGACAGAGCCAGGCCTGACCCCTGGGTCTCGAACTCTGCCTCTGACGACAGGGGCCATGGGATTCTGGTCCCTCACTCCCTCTTCTTCCAAGTGTTCCCAGAACACCGGCCCTGCCCCCCACCAGGCTGAAGAAAAACACTGTCACGAGGCCCCGAAAGCCACCGACGTGGCTCCTTTATGCTGATCTGAGCTGTACCTGTTCATCTCTCCGTCTGCGACCCACAGTGGTGCCAATGGTCTTGATCACGCCAGGTCTCGGGAGGGCCATGTGCGCAGGGACAGCAGCCAGGCCCGGCAGCGGGCTGTAGGGGTGCGAGCGGGGGTACGGGTTGGACATGGAGGTGATCACCGTGGGCTGTACCATCCACTGCAGGTCCTGGCTGGTCGTGATGGCGTTGATGGTGGGGATGAACGCACTGCCTGAGCCAGGCATATCTACCCGGAATTTCTGAAACGAGGAGAAAAACAGGATTGAGCCAGTAAGTACTGAGCAGAACATGACACACAAAGCCAGGAGGCAAAAGCCAGCAGAAAGCAGGATCAGTGCTCGGACAAAGGTCAGGATACCAGGTGGGCTTCCCTGGACAAATCCTGCACATCCAAGAATCAGGGGAGTTCTCACTATTCCTGAGGCCCCGTGTCAGGATGGCTCCCTGAATGAGGTCCTAGGTCGCCATCCTAGGGCTCAGTGAGAATGTGGTCATATCCCAAATGACGGCTAGGATAGATGCGCTCTCAGGCTAACTGGGCCTCCTGAGTCTTTGGGTCACCTGCCAGTCACTCCCCAGGTACCAGCTTAGGGCCCCTTGAGGAAATGTGCACACCAACAACAGCTCTGGGGCAATGAAGACCGCCAGAAAGCTTATCGCACGTGCTTTTGTTACTTTCCAAGCAGGTTCAGGACGGGTCTGTGACCCCATCAGGGTGAGACCAGGGCCATGAGGTGTTCTCCAACCCATGAGACTGAAAAGTGGTCACCTATGCTGCCAGACTTCCCTTTGTGGCCCCTGTCCTCCTCCTTGTCCTTCAGCCCCGACATGCTGCGTCTCTAACCATCTATCTATCTGCGTTCACAGCTGTGTCTGTGGGACACTTCAGTGCTGCTAGCTCAGCATTGTCTCCCTGTCTCTGAATTTACACGCAGAGCACATGCAGAGCTCAGGAACATGCTGCAGGAAGCATCCCATTTCATATAGAAGATGGCAGCATACAGACGCACAGTGGGGCTGTCTCCTCAGCAGCCGGACTTGACCTTCAAGGCAGTTACTAGAAGGTGAGAGAAGTTGGGAGAAAGGAAGGACCCTCCCACTTCCAGCTTTTCAAGGAAAGCTTCCCTACTGGAACCCTCATCCGCAGATGACTTCTGTTTCCACAAAAAGATTCTGTAAATCCTTTTTTTTAAGATTTATTTTTATTGTTTTTGACAGAGAGAGAGAGACAGAGAGAGAGAAGGGGGAGGCTCAGCAGCCTCCATAGTTGTGAATCATTAGTTTTCTACATAGTTTCATTCCACAGGTGGGCGCAGGGCTGTGCAGGGCAGGAACCAGGCCACGTGAGAGGCATGCCCCTGTGTGCTGGGGGCCTCCCACATGGGAAGTTCACCCTGGCAAGAACCAAACTGGGGGCCATACCCCAAATTCAGGATGTGGGTATGGCCCCACATGGGCCAGGGGCCGGGATTCAATCCTTGGACCCTGAGGCTGCAAGACAAGCACTCAACTCACTGAGCCACCCCGGCATCCCCTATAAATCCTTTATTCTTTAACCTGGTGAGTAAAATGAGGACCAAACTAATAACTAACACACGCCGAGCATTTACTGAACGACGGGCACCCAGGGTCATCTCATTCACTGTCCCTCGGGGGTAAGGATGCCCATTAATCTCCATTTTAGAGGCAGAAATTTCAGCTCAGAGAGACTAACTGACCCAAGGCCACGTTGTGAACAAGCAGTGGGGTCAGGACTCAAACCCCTCTGGGCCTGACGAAGCCCAGATCTCTCACACACAAGCTCCTGTCGCATTGCTTCTTTTTCCCTCAAAATCTAGCCCCAGGTTCTGGTACCTACCCCAACGGCTCTCAGAGCATCAGGTCCTTGCTGCCAAGGGTCCCTACAGACCTCCCCTCTCACCCCGGGGCACCCATCGGTCTGTTCCACCCCAGATGAAACCTTGCTATTATTACCATGGATACTACAACACCCCAGCCTCCACCTCCCCAATTCTGGCCCAATCACACCAACCAGGATTAGAAATATTAGCAGCACCAGCAGCTGCCACCACCGCTGTCCTTGCCCTGGTGACAGGCATCTGAATTAGAGCACCTCAGGGGAGCAGAGGGAGCTGAGGACTCTTCCTGGCTCACTCCCCTGACAGCTGCCTGACCCCAGTCTGGGTGTTGGAATGCGGCTCTCTCACCTCCTAGACTGCCCCAGGGCCCCAGGCCAAAGGCATTCATTCAGTGGAATGACCCAGCACAATGCATTCTGGGATCCCAGGAGGAGCACTATCCAGTGCAATGAATTCTGGGATCTGTGAAGCTGCAGGTGCAATGGGTCCTGGGGATCTTATGAGGAGAGCTGTCCAGAGCAATGGATTCTGGGTCACCTCAGAAGGCAGAGACAACTGGACTTTTTATCAGGAGCTGATTGGAAAGAAGCAGGTGTATGAGTGTGTGTGTGTGTGTGTACGTGCACACAATGGAGGGAAGGGTACAGTGAACAAGAAGGATCCAACTGGAAAATAATCTTCAAGACAGAAAAAACAAGACAACCGGGGCTGGGCTGCGAGGAGGCAGAGTACTGAGGAGGCATGCAGAATCATGAGGGCCCAGACGGCCACGTTTCTCCTGGGGGGCTGTACGGAGGGGGTGTGTGAAGAGGGGGTCCGCACGGCATCTGGTGGCAGGAGGCCTGGGCTTGTTGAGGCCTTGGAAAATTACCGAGGACTCAGTTTCCCGGCTTGTAAAGGGGAACGCTGGCACCAAACTCACTGGACCGTCATGAGGATTAAATTAGTAGCTACTTGTAATCACAGGCTATAAAAAGCACACCAGTGGTTGGCAGCCTTGGCTGCACATTAGAATCATCTGAGGAGCTTTTTAAAAACACCAAGGCTGGAGCCAGCCTCACCATTAGAGTTCCAAAATAACTGGCTTGGGGTGGGGTTCTGATAAGGTATTTAAAAAACAAAACAAACAAACAAAAAAACACCCGAGGAGATTTTCGGGAGGAGATTTCCTTGTGCAGTTGGGGTGGAGAAATGCTGCTCCAAACAAGTGGAAGGTGGCACTGTCATCACCACCATCATTAGGCATCATCATGTAAGAGTGTGCGCTCTGCATGGGGAGGTTCCAAGGACAACTGTCAGCTCCCCGCCCCTGGGGAGCACCCAACATTCTTATTCCACTTGTCACCCCAAGTCAGGTTCTGGGCTCGAAGAGTCCTGGAGGCATCCAGCACCAGAGTTTACTGCGACCCTCCATCTCCGGGGTGGGGGTGGGGAGCTGTCAGCTCTCTCTTCAGGAAAGCACCCAAGACATTCACTCCTCAGTCCAACCAACAAGTCCCCCTTCCAGTCTAGCGGAAGCAAGACAAAAACGTGAAGCAAAGCTCTGGAGATTCAGATCCCTTAGGAATGAGTGAATGACTCTGGGCCCCCCTCAGGGCCCCCCAGGCCACTGGCTGGGTGATGGCAGGCCGACAGAATGTGCTCCCCGGACAGCAGCCAGATTCCTTGCAGCAAAGGTTCGGTCTAGAGTCTAGACAAAACAAGACATCAATAAAAGGAAGGCAGTAGGTAATGACTGCCTCTCAATGCACGCACATACAGCTTGTTTCAGAGGGAGGTAAAGCCATCTGGATCACACACGGGCTCTAGGCAGCAAGAAAAACAATGTCCCATCCCCAGAGGGGACTGGGGCCCTGATAAAGAAGGCTTTTGTCTCCAAGAGGAACCACACACACGCACACACACCCACCCACCCACCCACCCACCCACCCACACACACACACACACAATCTGTCAGGTGTGTCTTCGCTCACCTCAGCAGGTCTTACTCAGAAAGTGACGCTGAGGTAGGAGACAAGAGGTGAGGCTAGGAATTTGTGGTCTCAGAAGTTAGCCTGGCATTCTTCTATGCCAACAGACCCAAGACCCAGTCAACTGTCATGCTGGGGATGAATCCTGGTTCTCTATGGAGGGCTGCCACCAAACGGAAACCAGGAGAGGCACTACAGTGGCAGGCATTAGGACAGTTTGATCCCTGCTGCTACAGCATCCAATGTTTGCTGGGAGTTGGGGGACACAGGAGGTAACCCAGGACTTCATGTGACCTCCCACCCCCCAGGGGCCTTCCAGCCCCCTTGGAAGCTCTTCTTCTCGGGACAGGATCAAAGATCCCAGATGGCTGTGTGGTGGTCCAACCTGGCAAAGCCTCCCCAACGCTGTGTTTAACTGTGCCATCTTGTAGACTTCTGGGAGGGCAAGAATGGCTATAAAAGAACAAATTGCACCCCCCCCCCAACCTTAGAGTAGATAGTAAACACCTTAAGTTTTGTGGGTCACACTGTCTCTGTCACAACCGCTCCAAGCTGTCACTGTAGTGTGAGAGCAGCCACAGACAATTGGTAAACAGAAGGGTCTGGGTGTCACTGAACCTCATTTATAAAAATGCCGAGGACTTAAGTGTGGTGACTTCTGTCCTGGAGGATCATTCTCATCGCCTATGCTCAGGTTGTGGTGGGAAAGAATAAAGGGAGAAAATGAGGCTGAGGGATTCCTCTAACCCAGGGAATCAAGGGGGTGGGCTCTCAATCCCCAGACCCTGAGGCTGAGGGCTGAACCTTACAAGCCTTGTTGTGGGTCTCTGGGCATCAGAACCTCATTTACCCTCAAGTGCCCTGTATTTAAGGGCGCCCCAGGGCTGCTCAGGAAGTGTGTGCGTCCTCTTCCCATCGCCCAGAACAGGCAGCTCAGCACACAGGGCCCCTAGGGCCACCCAACTCCTTCAGATCAGAGGGGTCCCCGCAGCCCAGCAGCTGCTGATTTGGGAAAATGACCTCTCTGAACTTGACACAAGGGCCATGGCTTCCGAGATGAGGGTTATAACCACGGCCTTCTGCAGAAGGCTCTGGGAACAGGGTTTGGGTTCCCGTTTCCTACCAATAGGGATAGGGCTGGCTTACCCAGAGACTCCTGAGCGGGGCGGAAGTGGCACGAGATGGAGTCATGGTTGGTGTTTTGGCCCGTCTCCCTGGTCAGACATTTCTCCACCAGATGGCTGCTCGATGGAGCCACCAAGCACTCAAGCCCTGAAGCCCAGGAATGCCTGCCTCCACAGGCAGGCCGGTGTGACTGTGCCTGTCTGAGAAGGGACTGGGGTCATTCTCTTCAGAACCCCCTCTTTTTAGATTCCCACCGTGAGAAAGGGATTGGGGAAGAGGAGAGGGTACATGCAAATGCCCCCTCAGACCCCAGAATACCCCTGGCGAGACCCAGTTGGACTCAAGTGTTCTCCATTTTTATTGAACTCAGGATGTTCTCCGACATCTTCTAGATTCTGCACCGGACATCACTTTGACCTTTCATTCCTTTCAAGCCACCTATTAATAATGGACACTGTGCCCCCCATTTTACAGTAAACTGCCCCCTGCCAGCTTCCTCTTTTCCCCAGGTTCACTTGAAAAAACTGTGCTCTTCTTTTTCACCTGGCTGCCAGGGTGAAGAAAATGAGGGAAGGAAAGAAAAAAGCAAGGAAAAGAAGAAAATGACTGATAACAGAGTTATTTCCCCAGGTTCCCGTTCCCTTTTGCCCAGAAACCCCACTCCAAAGCACAGGGGAATTCTCTCCACTATTCTGTGGGTCCCTTCTGTGCCCCCCACCCATCCTCAGACATGGCTGCACTCAGTGGGAAATGCATGCCATCTCACCTTCCCCACAACCACAGCAGGGTGAGTGTGGCCAAGTCACCATCACGTGACAGCTGAGAGACAGAGCTGGGCAAGAGAACCCCCCATCTCCCCTCTCCTGCCCAGTGAGGTGAAGAGGGACAGCGTCACCAAGTGGGGCTGGAACAGATACATGTGCCTCCATACAGCTGCCATCATTTTGAAATGGTATAACCACCAAAAGACACCGCATACATGCGTGAGACCTCGCCACAAAGGAATGAGGCTATTTTTTCTTTCTTGCTTTCTACAAGTAGACCATAAAGTATATGAGAGCTGTCTGGAAAGTATCCAGCCATGGACCTGTTCTTGTTATACTGACAATAGCTGGATTTTTTCCAGACAGCTCTCAGAGTTCCTGATTTCTCAAAACCAGTCTCTTTATTCCTGTTTAACAGAGAGGGTGGAAATCCTAAGGTTTAAACAGCAAAGGTGCCTGCTCTGGGGGGCCATGTGACTGCCTTCCCCAGCAGACGCCCGAGATGGAGACCAACAGGACTCGGGGTCACACCCTGCTTTGGATTAAGGTGACCAGATTTTAACACTGGTAAAGCGGGACACCATTGACCGGGGGGGAGGGGGTTCTTGATTAAAAATTTGGTCTATCTCCCGCTGTTCCCTAACTTGTCGTGCATTCTTTCCCCAAATCAGGACTTTTATAAAACGCCGCGGGACGCAGGACAAATTGTTAAAAATCGGGACTGTCCCGCCAAAAGCAGGATGTCTGGTCACCTTACTTTGGATGCAGCCAGGTCATCGAGACCTTATAGGTGAGACTTGGTTCCTTATTTATCAAATCTCTTGATAAGTTCCAAATATCAAATTTACCCTCAAAGGACAAAGGTTTGTTAGCAGAGGAGGATTTTCACAAGAATCTGCGGAAAGCAATTCCAAAAGCAAGGCACTGTAAAGCCTTTCTGAGGCTGACTAATAGCCACAGAATTCACAGAAGTATTCGGCCCCCTCAGGGAACAATTATGAAGGGACACAGTGATTTGGGTGTATACGTTCTGGTGTGTTTGTACTAAGATAGAAAAACACAAACGAGGCTCCTCACTTTACAGGCAGCTTGAATAATAAGGCAAGCAGAAATAAAGGAATGGAAATGCACTCCGTTTGGATAGGAAAATTCGACTGCTCTTCAGACAGTATATGACTGCTGTTTCACCCCATTCACTTTGATGAAAAAGTGACGCTGTCTTCCACCATCAAGAATCAGCGGAACAGACAGATTCCTCGGATAACATTTTGTTTGATCCTAATCTACACCATCTGTGAGATCAAGGCAACAACAACAACAAAAAAGGTACCAGCTGACCCTTAATGTAGACCTCCCACCCTCCCACCAATTCTGAAGAGCCCCCCCCCCCCCCCCCCCCCCCCCCCCCCCCCACCCAAACAACTTCCAGGATCCTAACACAAACACACCAAGAAAACAAGCCTTTGGGGATTTGTCGACTGCTGACACTTCGGCGAACAGACCTCAAAATAGGGTACGAAGAAAGCACTCCTTTTTCAACCAGGTTTTATTTAGAACCAAAGAAAAAGCTTTGAAAAATTGCATCCCAAAGTCAAGCCATTCCTAGTTAACCACTGTTCAGTGTACGGCATTTATCTGTGCAAACCTTAAAAGAAAAAATCCTAAGAATTCAGAAAACTCACCAAGTTAACACCCTGGGCTGGAAAAATACATTCCCCAGATGGTTCTCCTCAGAACGTCCTGTAGGGGGCACTAGAGAGGTAGGATTGGGGCTGACTTGGGAATCACAGTCATTTCTGGTAAAAGTTCTTTGATGTGAGGAATGTCCCAGCCTGGTACAGTTGGCAAAAGTTCACTCCGGAAAATTGTGTGAGTGTGTGTGTGTGTGTGTGTGTGTGTGTGTGCGCGCGCACGCGCGAGCGCGCATATGTGTCTGTGTGTCTGTCTGTCTGTTTCTTGGGAAAGGATGGTTGCCAAAGAAGAGAGGTAGTCTGGTTTTCCTTAATTCCAAAAAGGGACTGTCCCCTTGATTTATTTTTACAAGTTATCTGAGGAACAGACAAATGGCAGCCTTGAAAACTTCTGGGTCTTGTTTTTGTTTTGTGTTTTTTTCTCATTAAAGGGGGGCCCAGCTGATGAAAACAAGTTATGAAATGACCTATGTTTGTGTAACTGGCTGGATTGCATAATGCTCAAGCCCTGAAACCGTAAGAGTCAAGTAGCCAGGCAGGGCATATATCTGGGAGGTGTTTTCCTAGGAGGGTCAGGAGAGAGAGAGAGAGAGAGAGAACAACAACACAAAGAAAAGGCCAGGGGGCGGGGGGGGCAGATGTGTGTAACGATTCCTAACCAAACAAAATCACCAATGACCAACCTTTGAGATTAACAACTATAACTGGAACAGGAAATATTTCTCATTCTTCAAGTTCCTGCCATATAACAAGAACAGAGGTTTTTAACAAAGAGTTCTCTGCACCCCCCACCACCCCCCCCCCTCACCCAGAGTCACTAGAACTCATGGCCTTGTATTAGGATCAAGTTTTACCAAGCTCGAGAGAAGAGGAAAGTTCTGGGTTGAGGACACAGCAACAACCATCAGGAATCTTAGATCCCCATAAAGACATCAGGAAAAAATAATATTCACTTGCCCAAGGAAAAACCAGAGAACTCTTACACTAATCAATCCACTGAGACTCCATAAAGGAGGAAGGCCCATCAGTTACTGCCAGAAAAGTCTCCCCGTAAAGGAAGCTGAGAGAAATAAAGTGATTATAGGTTTTATCTAGCATGTAATAAAGTTACCTGGAGCCCACGACTGGGTGGGATCATAGCACAGACTTGTGAAGTGACAAAGGCCTCACAAAAGTCAGTCCTTAGGACCACGGAGGAGCTTTGCTCAAAGGTGGGGAAATGACAGCAAAACCCTCCCCCCTCCTCTGCCCACCCCCTGTCCCCAAGAGTGGACAGGCTGAGAAACTTTTCCAAAGTGGTATTACCTTGCCAATCCCTCTGGTCTGAAAGGCACGTCACTCAAGCTGCTGGGCCAAAGGGGCAGGCGTATATTTGAGAACCCCATGCACTAGTTATTACTAATTGCAAAATCCTCATGTGTTACAGCATGCTAGGAATTAGCCAACAGCTGCTTTTTGCTTCGGTAATGAAGTCCCATTACACTCTGCTGGACTGAGTTCTCTTCCTTCTTCCTAGCCCTGGTTTCCTGTCTGATTTTCTTCCAAAACAGGGAATTGCCTCAGCTCACATCCTGGGCTCAAAGCCCTAGTGACACAGATTATTCAATTGGGGCACTGATGTCCGGTCGGACTTCCCATCCAGGCCCCAGGGTCTAAGCAGAGCCAGGCGGCAGGCAAGACTGTCATATTTCAATGACTGCCACAGAAACGGCAGCCAAAGAACAGACAAGAAATCAGAAGATCCCTTCCTGATTCGGGCAGGACAGGGAATGTTTGGGGATTTGCTGACTTGCGGAGAGTGAGAAAATGGGTATAAATGACCAACCCCTTGCCTAATGATGTTGGGTTCCGGAAGCAAACAAAATCAGACACCTTTATGAGATTTTAAACTCATCGCCTTGGTGCTTGCTATTATGCGTTGCACTGACTGCGCCTTCCATGTACACAGTGGGTGCTTAGGGGGACTCCAGGGGAAGTAGAGGAAGACACAGAAAAGCCATTTTGGGGACTCACCAGATACGGGCAATCACTTTGGAACAAGGTTGATTTCAGCTCCTAAAAGAGCTTCTCCCACAGGATCCATCCTTCCCTATTGGCCCACCCCACCCCCTCTGGGCTGGCTGGCTAGACCACTGCCTTACTGGAGCAACTCTTGCTACAGCCGATTTGGCTAGACTCCGCAGATCATGACAACTGCCAGCTTCAGGTTGTAGTGGCCTTACGTATTAAGTCAGCTCCCTAATAGGCTGGGGGTGGGAGTGGAGGGCTGCTGGAGGGCAGGCACCGCAGCAGCACCTTTCTGGTATTTACAGACACACAGATGCATGCACAATCCCTCCAGTGCAAACCAGTCCGGCTGCTTTAGAAACAAGTTGTTTTTCTGCTTCCAGAACCACCCAGGAACCTGAGCACCGTCTCTTTCCTCCACTTCTCTCTGTAGGTGTCCTTGCCCCAGGTAACTCCAGACCCTCAAGACACCCCTTCGGGTGGCAGTGCAGGCTCCTATTTCGACCCTAACAGGAGATGGATGGGCACGGGATACATAGGTGCCACCCAGAGCAAATCAAGGCTGCCCTCCTCCTTTCTGACCTTCGCACCTGATTCCCAGAGCAGCCACCCTCACCCTCACCCCGGATTACTTACAGGAGCCCAACCGTGTTTTCGAGTCCCCAACCTCTTTCAGAACGGAACAGAGACGATGGGAACGGGAAAGGGCCTCCCGCGGGAATAGGGTCCCTGCATGTCGAGAGGAGACAGTTGGGTGTAAAGATTTTTTTTCCCCCCGGGGGTCGGGGGCTGGGGGGGCTGTCCAGCACGGAGAGAGGGTAAGGGGGCGGATGACTCCTGGGAGAGGAGGTAACAGGCTTGGTGCTCAAGAAGCTTGTCCGGATAAGATGTGAAGGAAAGGGTTTTGTTGGCTTTCAAGCCCACTCCCCACTACAGTTAAAAAAAAAAAAATAGTGGTATGGTGGGGAGGAGGAGTGGACAGGATAAGAAAATCCAGAACATACAACGGTGGCCCGTAGAAATTTTCTCGCCAAGCCAGGAAAGGGAAACGGCAGAACAGGAGGCCGTGGCCGCGAGAGGACGGCGCGGGTCGTCCCATGCCGCCAGGTGCGCCCCGGGCCCGCACTTACCTGGTGGCCGCCGCCGCCGCCGGAGTAGGACTCCGCGTGCGCAGGAGAGCCGCTGCTGCCCCGGGACGAGGTGTCAAAGTTCCCGGGATAATCCTGGTACATGATCCGCGGTGGGGGCCCGAGAGGAAACAGGGTGTTTTTCTTCCCCCGCCCGCGCTGGGGCCACGCACCGGCTGCTGCGCGCTTGCTCCCCGCGGGCCGCGCCTGAGCTCCGGTCTCTGCTGCCGGTCTTCTTCCCAGCGGTGGCGGGCGCGGAGCGGGAGGCGGTGCAGCCCGGGAACGAGCTCCTGAGCGCCTCGCACTGCACTTCTTCCCTGCTCCACGAGCGCCCCGGGACGGCTGTCCACCCAGCCCCTCCCTCTAAACAGCCGGCGCGTCCCTCGGTCCCTCCCCTGCGCGCTCTCCCGCCCCCGCGCGCAGCCGGAGCCCAGCCGGGACCGCCGGCCCGATCAAAAATTGGAAATTTAAAAAGAATGGGAGCCCGGGGAGTCACGCCTGCCAGGTCCGGGGTCCCCGATTTCAAGAAGGGGGAAAAAAAAAAAAAGGCGAAAGGAACGGCTGCCCACTTAATGAAACATCTATTTCCTCCTTTTAGAAAAGGAGCTGAGAATAAACTTCCTGTGGTCGGCGCGCCCCGAGTTTCGGAGCGGCTCGGGCACTTGACTAGGCGCAAGCAGCCCGCTCGCAGCCAGTGGGGTGCAAAGATTTGGGGAGTTCACGCTGAGCCAGCACCGCGAGGCACGCACGGCCCCGCTCTCCGTACCGCGACTCCGGCGCCCAGACCTGCACCCCTTTCCCGGCGCCCGCGCCCGGACAGGCCCGCGTCGCCCGTGGGCGCCTCGCCCTCTCGCTGTCCCCGAAGAGCGCCGCTCGCTGGCTCGCCGCTTTGCTCCGAGACCCTGCGCTCGGCCCGAGATGAGTCACTACAATGGCACGAGTTCAACTCCACTCTTTATTCTCCAGCCCCTGCACCATGTGGATTCACTCACGTCAACCCCAGACTCCACCTTGCGGGGAGGAGCGCGGGGCGGCGAGGGGAGGAGGCCCCGCGGGGGGGGGGCGCGAGCCGCGCTCCCCTCCCGCTCCCCTCCCGCCCGGCTGCCGGCCGCTCTGACGCCGCAGCCCCGCGCGGAAGGGAGGCTGTAGCGGGTGGGAGCGGCTGCCGCGCGGTTCGGGGGAGCCCAGGCGGCCCTGGCCCGCCCCCGCGCACCCCCGGGGCCCGGGGCCCTTGGTCTGTCCCATTGGCGCACGTTGCCAAAGATGGTCATTTGCGTTAGAGGACGCGAGTGTGGGTTCCCTCACTTTCGGGTGACGTGGCGGGAGAGGGATTCCCTCGCCGGCTTCGCAGCGCGCGCCGCGGACGCGGACTCCCCACGCCGCCTCCACACAGCGCCCCGGGAAGGGGCGCGCGGCCGCGTGGGCCTCGGCGCCGGGTTTCAGAAAATAATCACAGTCCTGAAGGGCGAGACGGGCACTCAGCGCGGCGCCGCCGCCAGGCCAGGAGCCGCTGGCGGGAGGGCGCGGCCACGCGGGTCGCCTGCGCCCTCCGTGGCGCCCCGGGTGCGGGTGCGCAGGGCGCCCCGGGCGAGCCGGGGACCCCGCTGCCCCGGGCCCGGCTTCGGGGCGGCCTGCCCGTTCCCTCGGTGGCCGGCTGCCCACTGCTCGCTGGAGCGCGCGCGCGCTCTGTCTCCTCTCTTTTTTTTCTCGAAACTACAATTTATTAGTAATAATCTTAAAGATGAAGGCAACCAGTCAAGACACTCCAGCTGCCCTCTATGCCAGGCAATTAGGACGCACGTAATAGAAGCAGTCGGGCAGTAGAAGCGAACTCCAGACTGTTGCAAATTTAAAAAAAAACAGGGAAGGAGGGGGGCCTGGGAAGGGTGTGGCCCAACGTTGTCTCCAACTGTTTGGGAGCGAAGTTCAAGGAGCAAGTGGTGGGGTGCTAGGTATTCTGCCTCGCTGCCGGGCGGGCTGGGGTGCCGGATAAAGCGCGCAGGCCTTCAGTACAAGCGCCAGGCTGTGCTGTTTATGAGCTGGAGACTGGGCGAGTCCCTTCACCTCTCTGGGCCTCAGTTTCTTCCCATAAAATGAAAGGTTGGGACAGGTGACCTTGTGAGGCCCTTGTCAGCTCGGGAACGTCCATTCTTCTGCCAAGACGACCTGGAGGAGCACTATCCTAAGAATCAAGGAACTTGGGTTCTGGTCCAGGTTCTGCCCTAGTGGCGGTTTACCCAACTCCCTAATAGCGCCGTCTGTACCCCCCACAGGGTCCTTGTAAGGACCCAACGGGAAGACTGACGCAGGGTGCACTGTAGCACATCGTAGTTCCGGTCCTCAGTTTCCTTATCTGCAAAGTGGGGGTGTTGCTAGGAAAGAAAAATAGAGCCGGGAACTCGGAGCTTTCCCGGGGCTCTATATAAAGCGCTGGCGTTTCCGGGACGGCTGGCGGCATCTGGCCGCCCCAAGGGCCCCGAGATACGGTAATCCCAAACAATACTCGGGGTCATTGTTTACAGTTATAAAACACATTCTGTCCTGAGCTCCTTCCCCAAGGACGCGCAAGGCGAGGCCGGCCAGACTCCTCCGACCTCCGCCGCCGCCCGCGGGGCAGAGTCCCCAACTCCGCGTGCCCTGGCGAGGGGTGTGCGCACCGCTGCGGGTGTGTGTGTGTGTGTGTGTGTGTGTGTGTGTGTGTGTGTGTTGTCATCCCTGAGCCCTGCCTGCCTGGGTGTTTACGCGCCTCTCCCAGCAGGACTGAGTAAATGCAGTCCATTGACGCAAAACCAATCAGCCCTTTTCCCAGCGGCAGCAGCAAAACCCAGAAAACTGGGGGTGGGGACGGTGTGGGAGGAAGCACAGGACAAGAAATCGTGACACTTCTCATTCACCTCTCTGGCCTCTCCCGTGCCACACGGAACCCAGGCCGCCTAGCGAGGTCCGGGGCTGGGGGTGGGGGGTGCAAAGGAGGCGCAGCCCAGCGCCCAGGGCCCTCCTGTGAGCAGCCGCGTACCATAGAGCCCCGAAGGCGCACTTCTGGTTTTCCTTTGAGCGGCAGCGGCTGCCCGGCCCTCCCCCACCCTGCGCTCTAAAATCCGGGTGCTTCTGGGTCTCTCCCACACAGTCCTTCCAGTAACGCGGGGGGAAAGGGGGGCAGGAGCCTCCTCCGCGGCCTCCGCCACCCCGGGCGCGCCCAAGCCCGGGCAGGCGCCGACGGGAGCGCGCGGGCGGGAGAGCGCGCCCTCGCCCGCCCCGCCCGCCCCGCCCGCTCCCGGCCCTTTCCTTTCTTGTGGGTTCCCGTAAAGCCCAGCAGCCCCCAGACGTCTGCAGAGCATCACGGAATCTGTGCTGATGCCAGTCGCTAGCCTCCCTTTGGTGAGCCCCGGCTTGCCCCCGAGGGCTTTGATCCCAGCCTTCCCTGCTCCAACACTGGAGCTGGCTCCCTCAGCCCTCTGGGAGTCCTGTCTCCTGCAGCCTGCCCTCACCTTTCCGTCCTCGGAGGGTTAGACAGACACACAGAGCTGCGCCCCGCTGCTGCGGAGACTGACCCTCTGGTCCACCTGGTGCCTCGACCCAACTGTGTCTGCCAAGCTGCAAGTGCAGCCTGCAAGACCAGTTCAGTGACCCCTTCGTGGGGAATCATTCTAGGTTCACACAGAAAGGGTCCTCAGCTCCCTGGAATAACAAGCTAAGAAGAACAGAGGCCAGGCTTTCTCGAGCTCTTACCAAGAGTCGGGCATCAGGCTGAACACTTTATAGGGACTGTCCCTTGCAGTCCTCCCAACAAACCTTTCATGTGGGTATGATTCCCTGGTTGCAGATCAAGACGGTGAGATTAAGGAACTTGCCTTAGGAGAATTCACTAATGGGAGAGTGACCCGGTTGGAAATGCAGCTGGGCTCTGACACCTGCTCTTCCTCTCACCCAGGATGCTGCCATGGCCTGCCTCCGACTGGAATGTCTGTTTCTCTCTAACTGGTCTCTAGAAAGCATGAGCTCCATCTGCTACATGGCTTTGTCCAACACTTAGAGGTGCCCCTTAGTTCTCTGCTGAGTGAGTGGTCAGCCTAGCAGCATCATTCAGCCTAGGGAAAGGTCATACCAGGCGAGGGACTGGAAGGAAGGCAGGCAGCTGGGTGGGAGAAAACGGGAGCATGTGCTGTCTTCTCACGGTGTCTCTGGGTGTCTGGGACCTTTCTGCCCAGCATTTGCCAGTCTCCTTCTTTGTCTCTCTAACTCAAGGTTTGGCTCCTGCCTTGAGTCCCAGAATGGCTGCCTCCTCTGGGCCTCATTGGCCCACATGGCTGAGGGCTGAGCAGTTCACGAAGCCCTTTCACACACATGGCCTCACTTGTCCTCACAACAGGGATGTGACGGCAGCTGGGGTGACTGGATTGCCAAAGAGAAGGCAAGGGAGCCTACTCAAGATTTCCCAGCCTGTAGGCGTCAGATCCTGGCCCCAGGCCCGTCGCACCTGACTTTACAGCCGGTGCTCTGCGCGTTACCCGTGCGCCCAGCCTTGTAAGGTCAGAAGCAACTCTGTTTCTTAATGCTCAACAGCCCTCTATCCATCACACCTGAGCAAAGCGGCCATCATTTCTCTATAGTAAGCCATACATTTTGATGATGTTGAGCAGTTCTGAAGGCTGGGCCATCTTATAATCAGTGACTGTTCAATGGGAACGTTTCTGTTTGTCCGAAGAGCTCTGTATCTGTTGGGGAGTCCATCAGGAAACAGACTTTAACCCAATGGTTCCAAGAGAGATATTTAAATGGAGAATCTTCATATAGAGGGTGGGGCTAAGAGAATACAAGGATCTTGTGACACACAGTCCAGTAGCCACTGGAAACTGTGACCACCCCAGGGCGGGGGAGGGGAGGGAATATTGCTATTAGAGCTGAGTATGCACTTGGGATCATGGAAGAGGGCCATGCAGGGGGAGGAAAGGCAGTCATCACTGCCAGAGAGTGCTGAAGAGGCTGGGGACAGGGAGACCAGACCCATCTCTCCCAGCCCCTGCCCCCATCTCTGGCCAAAGGCAGTCTGCCAAGGTCAGCCTCTCAGGGCACAGGGAAGCTCAAGAAAGCAGTGGACAGCGGATCCGGTGGGGGTGGGGAAGGCACACCCTCCACAAATGGGGACTAACCAGCATAGATGCCATTAAGCTAAGGTGACCGGATTTTAACATTGGTAAAGCGGGACACCATTGACTGGGGGGGAGGGGGTTCTTGATTAAAAATGTGGTCTATCTCCCGCCGTTCCCTAGCTCGTCGTGCATTCTTTCCAAAAATCGGGACTTTTTTAAAACGCCGCAGGACGCGGGACAAATTGTTAAAAATCAGGACTGTCCCGCCAAAAGCGGGACGTCTGGTCACCTTACATAAGCGCCAATTCTTCTTCTCATGGGTAGCATTTCATGCTGGGGGAAGCCTAGTCCCTCACTGAATCTATTACCTTACCCTGAGTGGGAGGTGAATGTCAAAATAGCCTTCACAGCTTTTTCAAACTGCACCTCCCCTTCCTTTAAACAGCACTGATGCACAGAGCCACTAATCTGGAGGGGATATGTTGAACCTCTCAGGTGCGGGGGCAAAAAAGAAAGGTTGGGGACCAGTGATAGAAAGAGATTAGCATCTGGGGGAAACAGCTGGATGAATGAACTATGCTGACTTCCTCCTCTGTAGCCTTACAGGACCAATTCCAAGGAGGACCCTCCCAAGCTTAAGTATTCTGAGATGTGACCTGTACCTTTGGCCCACCACGATTCCCCTTCATGCGTGGGATATGCACCAGTGAGAAGACATGGAAACAGAGACGATACTATCAGTCTAGAGGCAATCGTAATAGTAATATTAAAACCGAAAGTTCTGCATCTGGCTGGTGGTTATACCTGTCTGCGTGTTAAAAATTCATCAAGCTCTGCTAGACGATGAGGGCACTGTATTTACTTTACTGGGTGTTACCTTCAATTAAAAAAAACAAAAACAAGCAAACAACAAAAACCACTGAGTTGCCTTAGACCACATTCAGAGTTATATGGAAGCTTGTGCAAGACTTCTCAGACAGCATATGCAAACGAGGCCTTGCTGGCCACCCGCTTCCAGCGCAGCAGACTAGTCACTGCCCTAGAAAGACTCAGGCAGAAGCAGGGTCCTTCCCCAGGTTTTCTTTTCTTTCTTTCTTTTTAAGCCGGATACATTCCAGAGATAAAATGACTGGTGCTATTATTCCGAAATATCCTTCTGAGTCAGAACAGAAGTGACTCCTGAGAGGAATAGCCAGAGAGGAAGAACAGCACAACTTCCATTGCTTCAACTCTGGGTCTAAGATCTGGACAAGGAGAGACAGCTTCAGGTTTGGGCTTCAAGTGGGGACACGGGAGTTCAAGGATGGCCCTGCTGTGGCTGGGTGTGTGACCTGGGCTAAGTCCTTTGACATCTCCAGACCTCTTCTTCCTCATCTATTACCAAGATGACGGACTGAACCGGGGGCCTGTCAGAGGGCAAGGAAGACGCAGAGTGCTAGAAGGGGCAACCCCCCTCTACTCCTCTACATGGGATGCGTCTCCTGCCAGACATCTTCAAGTCCCACGTGGAAGCACCGCTCTCCCATCTTCCTATTCTGCAGCTCTGGAAGTCCAGGGGGAAGGGGCTATTCAGGCCCTAGCGGGAGCTACCCCACTTGTGCTCCATGCCTGGGCCAGAGGCTCCAAGGAGGCTCTGTCCACTTCTAATCTGATCAGAGCCAGGGCCCTGCCGGCTCTCACAGCCACCCATCAGCCTGGCCCCAGGATTTTCCAGGCTCTTACTGCGGAAGGGAGAGCATACGAGAAGCATGAAGCCTGGATGGGCCCTGCCTTCAGGCAGCTTACAATCTTGCTGAGAAGAATAGAGTAAAACACAAAATAGTGTGTGTGTGGGTGGGGTGGGGTGGGGGTGCATGAAGCAATAACAATGGCGACACCTATAAGAACCTTTTATAGGGCTTCCTTTTCACCAGACCATATTTTAATTGAGTCATATATATTAACTCAGTTAATAGTCACAACAGCTTTATGAGGTAGTTACAATGATTAGCTCCATTCAAGAGACAAAGAAAACTGAAGTCAAGAGGGGTAAACTCATCCAGGGTTTCAGAGCAAAGAACTGGAATTTGGACATGTGCTTTTAAGCCCCAGACTCTTGGTACAGAAGATGTTAACGAATCTTCCCATGAGTATAGCGTCGAGCCATTACAAACCATGTCTGCACACACAGACATGTCACCCACACAGGGTGTCATCTGATCCTCTCAACAGCCAATGCAGTGGCCAGGGCCCGCATGAGTGGTCCTGTTTTCCAGATAAAGAAGCTGAGGCTCAAGTTAGATAAGTCATGGGCTCAAGGTCACATCAACCTTGCATGCAGAGCAGGGTGTACCCAGGTTTCTTGCCTGCCACCTGCCAGGCCTTCTGCTTTTCTCCTCCACATAATGGGCCCACAGGGGATATGGGAGGAGCCCAGAGAAAGGCCAAGTGCAGGAGGCCGGTTTGCTTGTTCCAAGCTCCCTCCAGCTCTGCAGAATGGCTGGCCCACCACCCATTACCCCTTCTTTGGGTAAGAACACCCTGATTCTCCTTTGGGGAACCTCCACTTCCCCATTCTATGTGCCATAGGTTGACCCTACCCTTGAGCTCTAGGAGTGGACACAAGGACACATGATCCAGTGCTGGCCAGACAGGACAGCCCACGTCCCCAGCTGCTGTGACTGATTGGTTCAGGATTGTGCAGAGAGCCCACAGCTGGCCTTTGAGAGTCAGACCTGAGGCTTTGGCTAAAACTGGCAGGAAAGAAGCACTCTCTTTTCAACGGGGAGGCTACACTCTTTGCTACTACTCGGGCAGAGGCTATGAGGAAGAAAGCCAACCCAGAGGGAAGTAGGGCCACGAGACGGACAAGGAGTCTCTGAGTATACCATTTATCACCTGAACCCCGAGGTGCCTAAAGGGGTTGTGCTCCTGGACTTTCCATTATATGCAAGAAATTCCCTTTTCTTTTCATGTCAGTTTGAGTTGAGTGTCAGTCAGAAACCAAAGAGTCTTGACTAATACACCAGTGAGCACATAAAGAGTACCTACTGTTAGCACGGTGTACTAGATATTTCAAGAAAATAAAAACAAAGACAGGTAAGAAAGTGGCTGTCCTGAAAGAATTTGGAATCTGCTGAGGATGAAAAAGATTCTCAAATAATTTGAAAACAAGTCAGAACACAACAAATGCCACAAGACAGATACCAGGGTTCTCTGGTTACTGCAGTGGGTGAGAACATACCAGAGAGAACGCTCGGAGGTGTTGGCCTTGGGAGTCTGATGAGATGTTGACAGATGAAGCTAGGGGAGTCGCAGAGCAGACAGCATTAGGACGGGTCCAGGTTCAGGAAAATATGCAAATACAGGAGCAAGAATCAATAGATGGGATTGACTGAGATGGGATGTGGTCTCAGATTGCTTGTGTGGGGGGAGCGGGGGGGGGTGGTGGTGAAGAGAGGGTGGTCCCGAGCTAGCTCCAAATATCTGAAAGCATTCCCTGTGGCAAGAGTGTGGCTTATTTAGAATGGCTCCGAAGGACAAGGCTGGGGGTCGAGGGAATGTGGAGGAAAAGAAGGCTGTACTGCCCCAAAGGCACGGGAAGGCCGGAGGAGATGCTCAAAAGGAAGCGGAGACGTGAGCGGCGATGTGAAGAGGATGCGGACAGTCTGAATGGGCTGACCCTGCCGGACAGGGGAGTCTGTGGCTGACCCTGCAGGGCGTTGGACTTCATTCCAAAGGCAATGCTAATTCGCACCGACTTGAGGAGCGGGCCAGGAGGCAGAAGTGGCCAGAGGGGCAGAGGGGCACCGTGTCCGTGACTTTCTTTCGCAAATACACAATTCGTATTTTTTTTTAATATGGACTGGGTAGTAGATGATGCCCAGGAGTTTTGTTAGGTGGGATAATGGCATTCGTGGCACTTACACAAGATAATATCTATATATTTTTAGGTGTTTACTGAAGAACCTAGGGATGAAAAGATACAATGTTTGGGGTTTTATTTAAAATATTTCAGCAAAAAAAAGGGGAAGAAATTTTATATATTTTCCACACATGTATGTGTACGTATAGACAAGTGTATGTATATGCACACACATATGTGTACCTATATACATGTACGTGTGTGTAGGAGAAGGAGGTCTGAATTGTGATATATATGTGAGAGGGAGCGCCATCTGAAGCAAATATGACTGCTCTGTTGATAATTTCTTAAGAGAGAAGACACGATCTGAACTACGCTTATGAGCTGAGTTTTCCAAATGATTTTGAATGCTACCCTCTGGGGGAGATTTTTTTTTTTTTTTTTTCCCATGACTCCGGGGACACATATAATGGGCTGCAGCCTGAATTTGAAAAATCTACCTTTAAGCTGATCACCCCAGTGAGTAAAGGGTGGAAGGGAGAGGAAAGAGCCCAGAGGGAAAATGGAGAGGTGAGAGGCAGGGAGAGTCTTCAGTAGCCCAGGGATGGGAAGAGTCCAAGTTCAATGCTTGTACTTGGGCAGTTCCGCCACTCCAGCTGTCTAGGGTCCACCCGCTCCCCACCTCTCCGGTGTTAGCACCCCCCATCCTGCATGCTGTGACATGGGCTGCCACATGGGATGCCACATGGGACTCCCCCGCCACACACACACACACACACACATACATGCTTCTAAAGACACACAGAGCCCAGGAGCGGTGACTCTGGTATCTGCACATTGTCCAATTTCCTGCCTGGGACACAGAAGCACTTAGAGGGTAGGGGATTATCCTGGAGAAAAGGAAGGAAGGAAGGGAGGAAGGGAGGAAGGAGGGAAGGAAAGAGGGACTTCACTGGTCTTTGAGGCAGCTGTGATGTTTTCAGAAGCAGCCCTAGCTTTGTTGGCAAAAGGCAGGGTTTGATTCCTCAGAGCTACAAAACCTTGACAAAGTGACTGAGTCTCTACACACCTGATTCACTCAGATGCAAAGTGGAGTGAAGAATGCTGATTAGGGCATAGCTCACTGCACAGAAAGGGCTATGGATTTAGATCAAAGAGGCCTGGGTTCCAATCCTGATTCTGCTGCCTGACAGCCAGGGACGCTGGGCAGTTACTGAATCCCTCACTTTCCTCCCTTGTCATGTGGTGACAACAATAACACCAAGATCGCAAAATCTCGAGGTCATGGGGAGGGTTATGCATGCATGCATTTATTTACATGCTGCCTAACCCCCAGAAGGATCCCTGCAGCTGTGGGGCAGCTTCCATGAACCCACATGGGAAGGGCCTGCGCATGGTCATGCTGCAAACCCTGTCCTCCTTTCCCTGCCTGTGTCTCGTGGTTATGCTGAGGCTCACAGGGGATAGTGCTTCTGGAAAAGTCTGACAAACTGGGAAATTCCATACACATGAGCGCTAGAGGAAGTGGGGGAGAAGGACTGGGTTTGGGGAAGCTGAGACGGGAATGGATGTTCAGCCGCTGCCCAGAGGAAGAGTTGGGTTCTTGCAGCGGTGAGATCTGCCCACTGGCTAGCGGCCCATGTGCTTCAGGCCACTCCAGGAGGAGCCAAGTTTGCAGGGGCCAGTCCTCTCCGAGCTGGAAGAAAGGTGCGCGAGAGCTCATTGGCTGCAACACACCATTATACAGATGTGGACACTGAGGCTCAGGGAGGGGACCAGGCTTCCCTTGGGTCAGAGGCAGAACTGGACAAGACCCCAGTTTCCTGATGCCACATGGAGAGCACCGTTTCCACAGCCCCGTGAACCAGAGCCTGGTCTAGTCTGGGGCACCCCAAGGCAGGACTGCAGGTGCCTCACTTTCCCAAGTGGCTTCCGGAAGTGGAAGGCAAGAAGGCTTGCCCCGCTCCTGGGTACATGTGCCCGGGGACCCGCCCTGATGACGTGCCCAGGGGCTCCGGAGTCGTGACTACAGCGAACGATTATAACCCACAGCTGAGAGCAAACACAGGGCCCTATTGTTAGGGACACCGATTACGCCGCTGGGTTGGGCATTTATTTATTATCTCATCTATTTCTTTTCATTAACAGAAAGCAAACATTCCTCACCCCAGGAACTGCAAGGCCTACACTAGAGGATGGCTGATGGCTCGCAAGGCTGGGTGGGGAGCAGATCCAACCCACTTACCTGGTCCTTCCTTCAGCTCTAATTCAAACGAGGGCAGGAGAGACTCAGGTCAAATGTAAGGGAGAACTGCCCAGAGGCTGTGTGTGTCACTACGTAACATCAAAGGCTGCGGGGTGGCAGGAGGAGCCAGACAGAGCTGGGCCTGCTCTTCACGTTGCCTCTTGACTTTTGACAAGATACTTAACCTCCCTGCACCTCAGTATGTTCACCTGTGAAATTTTAGAGGTTGTGAGAATTAAATCACACCTGGGAGAAGGCAGCTAGCACAGTGCCTGATACACAGGCGCGCTATAATAAACAGCCCAGATGGTGTATCTGAGCCCAGTGAGCCCGTATTTGCAGAGGAAACTGTCAGGTAACAGGCTGAGGTAGACCTGAACAGCGTTGCCATTCTGGTGGGCTGACCAGACGTACGATTTTAAATGGGACAGAAAACAATGGTACCGTCCCGTTTCAAACAGTATGTACGGTCAGCCGAATGACACCTTGAATTCAGCCCAGTGAGACTAGGCTGGCCATACGTACTGTTTGAAATGGGACAGTTACTGTTCTTTTCTGTCCCATTTGAAATGGTATGTCTGGTCAACCTACCCAGAGGCCGTGAAGACAGGAGAGGCTAGTAACCCGGTGTAAGCTCCCTTGGGGACAGGGGAATAAATTTGGTGGCCTTTTTAATTCACTCCATTCTTCTTACTTAATGTTTGTTTCAAGGTTTCAGTCTTCCTCTTGGGCCCAGGGTTGGGCCCCCCACCCATTCCATTCTCCCCTTGGGACACACCCTTCAGCATCCCCCCACCCCCACCCCCCCAGCATGGTCTTTCCCTTGGGAGGTCCAGGTATTCTTCTTGCTCCCATTTCAGAAGATCCAACTTCTATGAGATTCTTATCCACCAGCAAAAGGAGGTGATTTAATTGAAAGCTTCAGCCAAAGCTTCCAGAAGGGCCAGGTTGAGAGGTGACATTACCTAATGAGGAAGGTCTGAGCAGGTGGAGTCTGAGATCAAGGTGAGGTCTGGATCTGAGCAGGTCCTATAGGGTAGAGAGGTGGAAATGCCCCCCCCAACACACCCCCACCCCCCCACCCCCCCCACCCCCCGTGGCTGTCTGTGCCGATGCATCCGGGCCAGGCAGGGGCAGGGCCCTGGGAGGGGGCGGTCACCAAACGCCCAACCTCACCTCCTGCGGTGTATGGGGGTGGGGTGGGGGTGGGGCTTCTCGCTTCCCAGATTCCTGACTTTCAGCCTGAGTAATGGATCATTCATTACCCCCAGTAACCACGTAGCAACAACTCCGGATGGGAACCAAAGACTCTGGACGCTGCAGTTTGGTTTGACCTCAACAGATGGTAAAAGCGAGGAAAAGACCACCAGGCAGCACAAAGACTGCTCCCCAAAGCAGCTTGGGAGACCTGCAGGGTGAGAATAGAAGATGGTGGTCAACGAAATGACTGTGTGTTCACATTGTTTGGAAAATACTGACTTATGTCGGTCTCTCCACTCCAGACTTCTCAGAGCTTTTAATATGCCAGTGCCCATTGTGAATCCTCAGGATGCATTTCCCAAAAGCATCCCAAAGAAACACAGTCCGCCAGCCCTCCGGCATTATGGAAAGAAAATTAAGGGACAAGGTCACAGGGGCAGAGCCACCAGACAGTAAAGGTCTCTTGACCCCAGGATCTGTGCATGTCCCCGGTATCAGACCTAAGCCGGCCCATCCTTTTTCTGACCATGACTTTGTCTTGTAATCAGGGACAGAGGGCAGTGGGAAGAGAGTTTGTTTATCTAGATCAGGGGTCTCCACACTACGGCCCGCGAGGCCCTCTCATCAGGCTCATGGAGACCTTTTTATCTGAATAAAATAATATTAAATAAATAATTAAAAACAACATCTATGTTTTGATTCTTTTTTATTTGGACCTCGGGTGTGTAGTTGGCCCCCAAACTGCTGTTTGATAGTTAATGCGGCCCGCGGGCTGAAAAGTTTGGAGACCCCTTATCTAGCTGTACTTTACGTGCTTTCTAAGCCAGAAGTAGGGCCAGTGGGCAGACATCCCTTCAGAGTAGCACTTCAACTCCACCCAAGTAAGAACTTTAACGTAATTAGATCTGCAGGGACAGGAGCTGAACCTGTTAATGGTGAAGTGAGCTTCCCGCCACTGGGGGTATGCAAGCCGAGGCTGACTGACCATTGGCTGGAGGAGGCTGCTGAGCAGTGGGCCTAAACACAATAGGCCACGTCGGCATCCCCGGGAACCTGGGAATGTGCTCGTATTTGGGGAAAGGGTCTCTGCAGAGGTAATGAAGTGAAGGGTCCCAACAGGACCAGGTCGTCCGAGGTTACCTGGGCGGACCCTACATTCCCAGACAAGAGTGAGGTAGAGAGGCCACACACACAGAGGAGAGGGCGGGGGCGGGGCAGACAGAGACAGCGATGCAGCTGCGGGAGGCAGAGGCCCTGCCCACGCCGGCATTTCAGGCCTCGGGTCCCCAGAGCCAGAGAGAATGCATTTCCGGGGCTTTAGACTGCCAAGCTCGGGGTCACCTGGGGAGGCGGCCACAGGAAACTGATCGAGGTGGGGAAGCTGTGGAGGGAAGCTAAGCCCAGGTGGGTGAGGGGGGCAAGACTGAATGATTTTCCTGACCCTCTGCCCACCCACCAGACATCACCCCTTAGTGACCCAACTTAGGAAAAGCAAATGGAGTCAGTTCAGTGGCAGAAGCCCGGCGGGTGTTTCCCATGACCACCAACAAAGGCCCCCGCTTTGCCCTCTTTAGCAGAGTGTCCCTTAAACCCAAAGAACCTGCGGCAGCTCCGGCCACCAGTGGGCCAGACCATCTCCACTAAGTGACCAGATGGCCTGTCAGGCAGGGCCTCCCATCCTTGGGTCCCCTCTCTGTCCTTGGATGTCCTGTCTCAGTGACAGAAATCAGCCTGATACACACACACAGATAAGGAGGGCCAGGTGTGCACCCCCACGTACACCCTGTCCCCTCGCTGCTGCACGCATGCACTTTTACACGCACTCAGGGGCTCTGTCGCAACAGCCTCTCTGCCCGGGACAAGTGATAACACGCCCACCTGCCTGTCTCTTCTTGCCTCGAGGCCCTGGCAAAGTAAGAGCAGGGCCAAGCGGCTGGGCAAAGGGGGAGCGAGTGCCAGGCGAAGGAGGAGGCTGTGGTTTGACTGTCTCAGCAGCAACGGGGGAGACCTGGGGACAGGAAAGGGAGGGGCTGAAGCCAGAGCCCCCGTGAAAGCTGCTGACTCCCCCAAATGCCTGCAGCCATTAGTAAAGAGAATCTCAGCTGCTTTGACCCTAAAGCCAGGAGCCCCGGCAGGAGGGCACATCAGGGCTGGCTGCTGGCTTCCTCCTTGGGGAGCAGGGTGAGCTTTGCCCACCTGGGCAAGCCAAGCTGGGTGCTGGGCAGGAGCCCCAACCCTGGCACACCTGTGCGGGTGGTAGGACTGGTTCACCTGGAGCCCCGCTGGCCCTCAGGGCTGCCCGCCTGCTCAGCTCCACTCAGCAGTGTCCTCCACAACCCCCCGCCCCCGCGCCCAGAGACCCTGACAGTCTCAGAGATGGCCTGTCTTGACTTCCTGGTTCCCTCGTTCCACTTTCCAAATTCTCCACGATCCCCCATACCCAGCCAAAGCGTGCATTCAGGGGGGAGGGAACCTGGCATTCTCCCCTTTCTAGGTCAGAAATGTTTTGTAACCAAGCCCTTTGGCTGTATAAGTGTGTGCTTGCAGGGTTGTTAGGCTCAGCTGGGGCAGCACTGGGCTGAAGCCCCCCTCCACTCCCCCTCCCTTCACCACCCTAATTTCAGGCTCAACTGTGCGCGTTCAGGGCTTAATTAAACTCCTGTCTTGCTTTCAGGAGACATTATCTGCCCCAGGGAGTTGCTACTGTGCTTTGTGAGGAGGGCAGGTCTGAGCAGGCTCTCAGGTGAAGCTCGGCTGGGAGGGAGAAAGAACATCGCCCCTTGGAAGCTGCCCAGCAGTGGCCAAAGGGAACCAGCAGGGCGGGAGGCTCGAAGGCCCCGAGCCTCCACGAGGCTGCCCCTAGGCACCGAGAAGCCTCCCTGCCACCGCCACCCGCGTGCCTCACTCTATCCTCGCAGGTCGTCCTGCCCAGGTCACCTGTTCCCGCGCTGGACCGGCCCCACCCTGCCCGGCCAGCACCTCCCACCCACTGCTGGCTGCACCCTGGACGCACCAGCCAAGCTTCCTCCCATAGGGCCTGGCCCCGGCCACCAGGGGCCTTGGGAGGAGGAAAGGGGTCCAGCCAGGACTCTGCGATCAGGCCCCAACCCCCAGACAGGCCTGCCTAGCACTGGTTCCAAGGACGTCGTGGTGCTGCACTTTCTGGAGATGTGTGTCTCCGAGAGAGACCTGGGCTGGAAGCCTGGGCCTGCCCCTTGAGCGGATTACCTCATCTTTCTGAACCTCAGTTTCCTCATCTGTAAATTGGGAGTGCTAGTCTCCCACAGGGGTAGAGGGGCATTCAGAGAGACAGCAGTAGGGGAAAGCATTTTGCTAACTTGGGCAAAAGGCTATACAAATCTTAGAGAGTATTTCTATCAAGATTAAGGAGCCTGGGGAAGCTGGGATGGCTCAGGGGTTAAGCGCTTGCTTTGCAGCCCCAGAGCCCGAGGATCGGCCCTGACCCAGGCGGACCCACATGCTGAGCTGGGGTGTGCCCCCAGTTCAGTTCTTGACGGGACCTATGTGGGAGGCTACCAGCCCAGTTCCTGCCCTGCACAGCCCTGTGCCCACCTGTGGAGTGAAACTATATGGAAAACTAACGTCAACTATGGAGACTGCTCTGGGCCCTCCCCCTTCTCTCTGTCTCTCTGTTAAAAAACAATAAAAATAAATCTTTAAAAGATTAAGTAGACTGTGAGCAAAACCACTAATGGAAGGAACTTTTAGCATTTTTCCCCAAAGATTGCCGGCCCTCCTCTCCCCATACCACACCCTGCACCCCACACTGTACCCCACCCCTTTCACTCTGCGCTCTCCCCCTTGCCAAGACAACAGCCGACCTTGCAATACCCTGCGTTTCTTTCTGGGGCTTCAAATGTCCCCCTTCAGGGGTTACTCCATTGGCACGCCCCAGTGCTATTTTTACCAACCAGGAAACTGGGACAAGGAGCAGGACAGCCCTTGCCCAGACCGCACCGCGTGTTGGTGACAGCCAAGGGCAGGAGCCAGGTCTTCCACCACCAGCCTCTGCCCAGGGGTTCCGCTCCTGTCACTGGGATGAATCTGCTTTCTAACAAGTTCTTGGAGCTCAGGCAGGGGCCAGGATTCTGGGGGCTGTGACTCTGAGTCAGGGTATCGGGGTATTGGGAACTGTCAGAGCTGGAAAGGCCTCAGAGGTCTTGTAGATGATCCCCTTGGAGAATTGGACCAGAAGATGGACAGTAGCAACCCTGGCCTCAAACCCTCCCTGCCCCACACCAGTGTGGGGGAGGGGGGTACAGGACTCAGTCCTCTGTCCCAGGAGGCCTGGTGCTCCCCAGAGAGGCCCTCAGGCAAGACATGGGAGGCCACCCCACTGTCCCCAGATGATCCCCTCTCCACCCAGGTGATCTGCTATTCCCATACTCCTGAGAACTTCCCTGTGGGATGACACAGAGCCCAGGACAGGAGGCGTTTCATCTTCCCCTGGGATGACCTGGTTGCCCCAGCCTCCACGCACTTCAAAGCCCGTTCTGACGTGACCTCACACAGCCTCACCTGGGGGACTCCGAGGACTTGGGGATAGGACGGGGGAAGGGAGCGGTTGTTGAAGAACATGCCTTGTTCAAGGTCACACCCTTGAGCCAGTCAGTTTTCCCATGTGTACCTCAGTTTCCCCATCTCTAAAATGATGGCTACTTACGTCGCGTGCTACCTGGCTGACTTGTGCAATATGTATGAGTGACAATGAAGGCAAAAGCAAGTTGCCTGGTCCACAGTAGGTGAGACTCGTGGTGGCTTTTTCAACAAGCCAGTTTCCTCCCCTGGCAACCTTATATCCTACCTCACAGGTGGAATGAGACCAAGTAACACGACGGGGCCTCATACAGCGTCTGACACACACCTGGGTGCCCTGTGTTACTTTTCTTCCCAAAGTACTAGGCCAACCCAGAAAATCCCAAGCCGGTGGGCCTCCTCCTATTTTCTCAAGTCTCCCCAGAGCCCAGGAGCCCGGACTGCCCCTCGGCAGGCACTCTGGGACCCCAGCAGGCTGGGGGGCTCTGCTATCAGCCTCTTTGCCTGCAGCTTGGCTGAGCAGAAGCCCCCGTTGTCTGAGCCTCCCCCAGGGGCCGCGGGCTGTGAGTTCTAACCATCACGAGGCTTATTGTGTGGCCTCAAGCCAACCTCCTAGCTTCTCTCAGTTTCCCCACCAGTAAAATAGGGCTAATGACCATTAGCCTCCTGCACTGAGGTGTTGTGAGAATTAATTAAGGTTTGTAAAAGGCTTTGAGATCCAGGGATGAAAGGCCCCAGAGAAGGACAGAGTATTATTATCCATTATTAGTACTGTTATATTCCATCCAAAGATCTCAAAGGCTCTTATAGACACTAATTAGTACCTTGCAGGGGTGTTTTGAGGGTGATTAGTTCCAGTTCACCTATGGGAAACCCAAAGCACAGAGAGAAGGGAAGGCAGAGCAAGGCAGCAGGGGCAGGAACTGGCGCACGCGCCTGGGATCTGTTGCCACCCTGGCTCTCCTACCTCCAGTCCCCGGGGCGCACCTGGGCATTTTTCCTTGGACCAGTCACCAGGGTCCACAAGAGGCTGGTGAGGGGCTCCTGGGCAGCACCTCAGCACCTGAGTCTTCCCTCCTCGTTGCCCTGGCCCCAGGGACAGCTCGTCTCCAGTCTTGGGGCAGCGGAAGCTGACAGGGAGGGCACTGGAAGGAGGGCAAGAGCAGGAGATGGAAGCAGAAGGCAGGGGGGGCAGGGAGTGAAAGCCCAGAACAGCCCGCCGCCCGGGGGCACTGGGCACAGACTCTCCCTTGCTCTCTTAGCGCCCCCGACTCCTCTTGTCACCTTGAGGGTAGGACAGTAACCAGGCTCAGGTGAACCAAGGCCAGTCCAGCCTCCTAAGCTTCCCCTGCAGGGCCATCCAAAAGGGCACAGACGCACAAAGCTCAGACCGATGAGGTGGGGGGAGCCAGCTGTCCCCTCCACTGAGGGCTCAGTGGACAAGAGAGTCCCCACACTGCCCACCTGGGTGTTATTAATAAAACCTCCACAGGTGGGCACCTGGAAGCTGGCAAAGAACCAGTGCCAAGGAGGGTGGGGTCATGACCTGGAGGCCAGGGAGACTGCAGTGGGGTCCGGTGGGGAGAGGAGATGAGGGGCCTGCTGGCTGAGAACACACCAGGTGAGTGCTTCTTCTTTTCCATGAGGGGAGCACAGCCCAGTACAGACCCAGCCCTTCCGAGCTGCCCTGTCCTCTCCCAGGCTCAGTGAGGAGGGGAGGGGGCGGCCAGGGCCGCAGCTGCTGCCCCTGAGGAAGTGGCAGCTTTTCTCATCTCTAGCCTAGGACCAAGCCACTCCCATGTGCCCAGCACAAAGGAAGCCCAATAGAAGCGTGATTGTCACTCTTACCTGTGCTAAGTAGTTAAATACTTTCTTTTTTTTTTTAAGATTTATTTTATTGTTTAAGTGAAAGTGTGTGTGAAAGAAGGTGAGAGAGAGAGAGAGAGAGAGAGAGAGAGAGAGAGAACAGAGAGAGAAGGGGAAGGTCCCAGAGCAGTCTCATTGTACCTCATTGGTTGTGACATGGCGTCATTCCACACAGGTGGATGTGGGGCTGTGCGGGGCAAGAATTGAACTGGGGACCCACCGCACGGGCGGTGAGAACTTCACCGCAGACCATCCCAGTGGGTACCAGTTTTGCCGCAGTTCAGCATATGGGGTTTGCAGGGGCCCGGGCTGGGAATCGAACCCCAGACCGCACAATTGTGAGGCAAGGGCTCAACCGCTGAGCTTTCCCAGCATCCCCTGTATATTCTTCAAGTGATGCTAAAAGGCATTTCCAGACACTGCCCAAGAAATGTGACTGACGCAATCTGCTTAACCAGAATGTCTGTCCCCCTTCCTCCCTTTTCCTTCCCTACTTCCAAATCCTCAGGGAGCCTGTGGTGTCAGCCAGTCCCCGGGCCCAAACCCCGGAGGCCCCACTGAAGAGCTGCGTAGACGGGACAAACTTGGGCCTCGTTTGTAAAACGGGTAGTGCCGCTTCCTGCAGCTAGGAAAGGGCATCAGTGCTCGGACCGCAGGCCACCTGCTGGCGCCCTGAGCCCACGACCACCTGGCACTGCAGGGTTGGTGGCTGCTCAGAGGCTGAGCGATCCCAGGGTGGAAACCGGAAGAGAGAAGGGGCTCAGCCAGGATCTGGAGGGAGGAGCCAGAGGAGAGGGGGTGGAGAGTGGGTTTTTCAGGTCACAGAGGCAGTCATCCATCATTCCTATGACCTAGGAACATGATGCAGATGCTGGGACCTGGGTGACGTGAGGGCACAGAAGGCCCAGGTCCTTCACCTGTGGTTAGGTGCGTGGTCTCTGCAGTCCCCCATTTAAGCCGGGAACCAAGCAATGAGCCACTACCACATGCCTCCCTCCTGCCCACTTACGGCCAGGGTCCTCATCCCAAAGGCTGTTCCTGGAAACGTGTGTGGTCCCAGCCCCTTCCCAGGGTCCCTGCCAGGGGGGCCCTTCCTGTGGGTAAGACCCTCAGTCCTCAAGGGGCAGGGCATGAGGTTAAAGCCAAGGTGAACCTGGAGGCATAAAAGCGCATCGTCAAGGAGCCAGGGAGCAAGAGGACAGAGTGGGACGGGTGTGACCCCCTCAGCAGGACGAGCCGCTCCCAGGGGAAGGACCACACCAGGGCTCTGGTTGGCGCGTTGCGATGATAACATGGATTCTCATTCAGTATCTAGCAAGTGCCTGAATCAGGACCCCCACTTTGCAGCCGAGGACACTGAAGATCAGGGAGTTTGACTCCCCTTGAGAGTCAGTGTCACAGAAGGATTTGAACCCGAATTTATGGAGCACCAGGGCTCATTGAGCCACCCACTCGCAGCGCACACGTTTTAGTGAGCGTCTGCGGAGAGCCCAGCACAGCTAAGCCACAAAGTGGGGTACAGACTGAACTCTCACACACCATCTGGGGTCTCATGCGAGTTCCTTAACCTCTCTGGGCCCCAGGCACCTCTGGTGGACAATGGGGAGACTACTCGCTCCCACAGAGAGATGTGGAAAAGAGCAAATCAGGAAGGGCAGGTGTCACCCAAAGTCAGCGGGGGTCTCCCAGCCCCCTGAGGTCTATGCAAGATCAGTGTGAAGCCTCACACCAGGCTCCAAGGAATCCAGGGCCCTCCCCCAGGTTTCGTGGATCCCTCAGAGTCGGGGTGAGGTTCTGGGGCCCCCTCAGCCTCTGGGCCCTGCCTCTTTCCTGCCAACTGGGTGGGGAGAACAGAAGAGCAAAGAGCCCCCATCTGGACAGAGCACCTCACCTGCCCTTCCCCCTGCACAGTCCCACAGTCCCTCAGCCCCTCCGGCTCTGCCCCCGCCCCCTCTCCCACCTTTCCCTCCCAGCATGTGCTCTCCAAGTCTCCTCCCTCACTAGGAGGCTGCTCGGCGTCTCTGTCTCCTGCTTGACTCCTTCCAGCCCCTTCTCTGTACGTCCAAGTCCACTGGAGCTAACGGTCAGCCGGGTGATAAAGACGTGGGGGAGGGGAGGCCTTCCCCAGGACCCACCCGCACCCTGCCCGGGGGCAACCTGTCCTTCACAAGTTTGTGCTGTGTAAAACCAGCTCTCCTGTTGTTCTTAGACCATTTGGGAATAAGAGAAAATACAATAGAGGTGAGGTAAGGGCTTCTTGTAAACTCAGAGATGGGGGCAGTTTTGGAGAAAACAGAACTACCTGCCTGGGCTTGGCTCCCACAGACAACTCACTGTGTGACCTCAGGAAGGTCTAACTTCAGGGACCTTGACTCTCCCTTCACCTGTGATAGGGCGGGGGTGGGGCAGCACAGTGGCCTCAGGGGGCCCTATGGGTGCTTAAGCACGGCCTGGATTAGCCCAGGGAGGGTGACCCGGGGGCCACTGTGCACAAAGAGCTACAGGCAGGGGCCCGTCACTGCTTCCACAGGGGAAGGTGGCTCGCACTGTGGTTTGCACTGCGCACGGGGAAGGCTGAGGAGGGAGAAGTGGGTCCTGCTTCCTGGCTCAACCACTGACTGTTACTTTGAACAACTAGCTTCCTCTCTGAGTCCTGGTTTCTCATCTGATAAGAGGCAGTTGCCCAGCTTCTCAGGGGGGCGGGCAGGGGCCGGCACAGCACACTAGGGCCTGGGACTGGTCACGGGGTCACAGCTGTAGGAAGAGCTGCCTGAGGAGGCTTGAAAGACTCAGCCAGTCTTCCTAGAGATTCCACTCTACACACAAAGAAGTCAACACAAGAAAGGAAGAGAAATTGTGCAGCTTCGTAGTTCTAAAGAGAAGCCACTGAAGTGGTGCCCACAGAAGCCTGACCATTGGTCACTCCCTGACTTGGACCTTCTCAGTGCCAGGCCATCGGGCAAGGATACACCACCAGTGCCCATCACAGCCTGACCACGACCCTGCCAGCACCACCATGGTGTTTTCCTCATGCTCTGATCCCACCCCTAACCACCCCAGGACCTCCTTCCTGGAGGACTCCATTGGCCCAGACCACCGGGCCACCCAACGTGGCCCTTCACCCTTGGGTTCTGAGTGAACGAATACATGAATGAACGAGTAAATGAATGAATGTCTCCAACAATGAAGTTACCAAGTGCCAGGCTCCGAGTTGTGCCATGAGTGTGGTGGGCACTGTGCTGGCCCACCCAGGGCCCCTTTGGTAAAGGCCTTGTTGCCCCAGCTGTGCCAGGGCCAGTCCTGTTTGCCAGTTCAGAGCTGGCCTCTACCACAGAGAGACATCTCTCCCAAGATCCCACCCTTTCCCAGGGCAGCCCAGATTCAGTAACACATAGATTCAAGAGTACAAAGTCCAACGTGGAATGACTCTGGACAGTTCTAGCTCCAGAACTCCCATGGGGCTGTCGTTGGGTGTCCCTGATTGGCCTCCCTCTGCCTGGTCCTGTGTCCTTGCCCTCTTGTCCACAGGGCTTGATTCAAAGGCCACACTCCCTAAGAAACATCCCACACCCTAACGCTGTCTTAGAGCCTGCTTCTGGGGAACCCAGCCTAACACAGAGACAAAAGAGAGGGGCCCTCGTTCGTGTGAGCACTCAGTCTGTGAATAGAAACAACAGCAGCCGTAATAAGAGCTACCAGTGCTTCCTATGGGCCGCGCACTGTGTCACACACTCTACATCCATTATCTCTTCTGTATGAGTCAGGCCTCTCTCAGTCAGAAGAGACATAAATTCAGCTGAAACGGCTCAAGTAAAATCAAGACGACATTGGCTCATGTAACTGGTAGAGACCTCTTGCTTCAGCCACGGCTGGATCCAAGTGTTGTCCTAGTGCTGAGAGTCCCTGTCCCTGGGCCTGATTTCCAGTGCTGGCCTCAGTCTCAGGCACCGTCTCAGCACTTGGTAGCTGCATTAGTTTCCTGTGATTGCCATAATAAATCACCACAAACTCGGGTGACGTACCACAACAGAAAGTTATTCTCCCAGTCGTAGAGGCCAAAGTCTGAAATCACGGTGTTGGCAGGGCCGGTTTCTCCTGGAGGCTCTGAGGCAGAAACTGCCCTGTGCCTCCCTCCCAGCTTCTGGTGGTTACTGGCAATGCTCGGTGTCCCTTGGCTATAGATGTGTCAGCCTCATCTCTGCCTCTGTCACCATGTGGCCTTTTCCCAGTACGTCTGTGTTCAAATTTCCCTCTTCTTATTAAGACACCAGTCATTGGATTAGGGTCTACCCTAATCCAGTCTAGCTTTATCTTGACTTGCTTATATCTGAAAAGACCCTATTTCCAAGTCAGATCATATTCAATAGGAGTTAGGACCTGAACATAGCTTTTCCTTCATTTTTTCTTTTATTTTTTTAAGATTTATTTTATTGTTTGAGAGAAGGTGAGAGAAAGAGAGAGAAGTGGGCAGGGCCCAGAGCAGTCTCCATAGTTGTGCATCATTAGTTGTGACATAGTTTCTTTCCACACAGGTGGATGTGGGGCTGTGCAGGGCGGGAACCAAACCTGGGGCCTCCCTCATGGCGGGTGAGAACCTTCGCTGCTGAGCCATCCCGACTCTTACCAGTTGCTCTGCAGTTCAACACATGGGTTTGCACAAGCTGGGTCAGGATTCGATCCCCAGACCTCACAGTTGCAAGGTAGGCACTCAGCCTGCTGAGCTACCTCGGCATCCCTGAATAGATCTTTTCTGTGGACACAATTCAACCCATAACCGTGGCTAGAAGTTCCAGCTTTCCTTCTATCAGCCTAGTAACTCTAATGGAAAGAAAGTCTCAGTCACTCCAGCTTAAGTCCCAAGTATGAGTCCCACGGGCCTGCCATCCTTGTGACCCTGTCTCTGCGGCCAGGGCAATGGAATATTCTCATTGGCAGGGCCTCACATGGAAACCAGGAAGTAAGGTCAGCCCCACCTGATACCACCTGATAAACCGGGGTGATATCACCACAAGAAAGGTGAATGGACATCAGGAAGGCCTAAATCACAGCTGTCACTCAGCCTCAGCATTTCCAGGCACCCTGCAGGGCAGGACTTCCTCCCGTGTTCTGCGTGGGAGATGGACGCCCAGAAAAGCGACTTCCAGCTAGTTAATGGGATTCGACATAACCCAGGCCTATCTGGCTCCAAACTCAGCTCTTTCCCAACCAAGGGGTGCTGAGCAGTCAGAGAACATTCTCCTTTGCGATGGGACATCAGGCAAAGCCTTGTGGAGGAGGTGGGATTTGGGCTGTGCCTTGAGGGAAAGGAGAGGCCTGGAGCCAGAAGCGCCCAAGGACTTGGGCTGAGGCAGAGGGCTCTTAGGGGAGGGGCGGCTGGCAATGTGGCTGAGGCTGACGGCAAGGCCTTGAGAGTCTACTGTTTCCCGTTGACAGTGGGGCGCCATTGAGGACTTATGAGCCAGGTATCACAGGGCATAGTCTAAGCCGGGGGTGGCGAACCTACGGCACGCGTGCCCAAAGTGGCACGCGGAGCAATTATTTCGGCACGCGGAGCTGTGACTACCATTTAAAAAATTATTGTTTATGCTCTTATAGACATAAAAATAATCGATACCTCTATCTCACCCGATGGGTTGGCACGCGAGTCGAGCGAGTATTCTCTTCATAAACTTTGGCACTCAATCGTCAAAAGGTTCGCCACCCCTGGCTAAGTGATCCTTCAGGAAGCAGCACAGAAAAGGCGGGTGGGCTGACTAGAGGGGCGAGGCTTGGGCAGGGAGGCCTGTGAGGAGGCCATTGCCACAGTCCAGGTAAGATGTGATAAGGCTGGAGAGGAGGGGCTGGCAACTTCACCTACCACCCACCCAAAGAGCCCCAAGCCCACATCCAACCCTGTTTCAACTCCGCCCCGTGCCCTCCATTTCTGCAGCCACCTTGGGATACCAGCTTTATAGATCGGGTCCAAGGACCAGCTGGGACTTCCATCTCACTCCTGTGTGGCATCAGCCCTCAAAAGCCCCTCTGTGCAAACTGTTATGGCCGGTGGAAGGGCCGACCTCGATGTGGGCGGATCACTGTGTCCTGGCCGGTTGCCTTCTGTGACCAGAGGCACTCTCCCCAGCCGGGCGGCAGAGCTCTGGGACCAGCTGCTGAGCCAGCTTCTGTGCTTCCTGCAACCGACTCAGGGCACAGTGATGGGAGGCCCGGGGGGCCCCAGTGAACAGTGGCCCTAAGAGCAGGTACATGTGGCAGTGGGATCCTCTGCCTGCTCTCTACAGTGACAAACAGGAGCAGGGAGTTCCTCCCACCTCACAAAGGCCACAGCTAAGGATGGAAGCCCACGAGCTGCTGGGATAGCACCTAGGACCTTGGACTGGGAAGGAGCATGTGGGGAGTCACTCAGGTGGAATCCTCAAGTGAAGAGGCGGTGAGACTTGGGGCTCCAAGAGTCTTTTGCATGAGGCAGAGCCTCATAGGACAACTAAGAAATTCCCACTGTCCCCTGACCCGTTCAGCAGTGCCCTGGTGAAGAGAGTGTGTGCCCTGTGGCGACAGTGGGGGGTGGGGAAGGCAGTTGGTGAGGGTTCCACTCTCTGTGGAGCTGGTCTGAGGTCACACCTAGAACCGCAGGGGTCCTGGAGGGGACAAGTGAGACGCTCCCCCACTGGGTCCCCTAATCTTCCCAGTGAGTCAGCCAGGAGCCCCTTGCCCACCTTTTGCTCTCCTGCCCGCCCACGGGGTCCTCCTGGCACTTGAGAGAAGGGGACGTGTGGGGCAGCTCTGGGACTTCTCCGTGACCATTCGCAGGCCCCTCTCAGGGCACTCACTACTCGGGCTGCTGGGAAGCAGCCTCTGGAAGGGGGTTGACTCACCGTCACAGGGAAGGCCCCGCATGTCTCTCACTGGCTTGGCTTTTTCCCAGAGTTCCCCCTGGTTCCGGAAGTGTCAGCTCCAGGCCCTGTCCTTACCCTGGGACGGCTGAGGGCCTTGCCTGTGGCTGGGGATAACTTGGCCTCACTCTGCTCATTTGACAAACAGCAGGATTCAGGGTTTTTTTTGGGGGGGGGGCTGTCAGTTTAAATACACCATGGCTCTTCTTTCCAATGGAGCCAAAGCAGAGGGTGAGGCCTGAGGTCAGGCAGTCTGGGCCCAATGAGACCCTGAGGGCAGGAGAAGTCAGGGTGGGGGGGATCCAAGCCTTGGCAGTTTTAGGGGTGAGAGATGGGGCAGAAACCTCAGGCCTGAGCCACCCTGTCCTCCTTAAGAACAGCTGAGGCAGAACCTGATTCTCAGAGCAGGGAAGAAACCAGAGACCATCTGATTTCCTTTCAATTTACATACAAGGAAACATGCTGGAGAAGGGACAGAACGCCAGGGCTACCTGACGAGCCCCTGGCATATGCAGGGCTGGACCCCCATTGCCTGCCTCTCAGCCTGCCCTTCCCACTGCCCACGGTTCTTAACGTCTCAGCCACCAGGCAAGAGGGGCAGGAGAGACCCCAGGGTGCCTGGCGGGGCCAGCGGGATCTCAGGCTGATCCCTCGGGGCTTTGCGTTGTCCTGGGCCGTGAGTCAGAAAAGCGTCACTTTGACACCAACTCAGTGAACTATGACTTTGGGGTCAAGCAGTTCTTGATGACTCATCCTCACACAGAAGGTGCCGAGTTGGCCCTGGGAAAGTGGCAACAGAGGGTAAGTGTCTTTTTGGCAGCTGACCCTGGACCTCTGGGACCTTTCCTCAGGGCCACACCCTCACGCCCACGCTCCTCCGCCCCACGCTGGCCCTGCACTTGCAGCGGGTGGGATCCTGGCCAGGAGCTGATGGGCAAGTCCTATCAGAAGAACCGCTGTGACAGGGAGGGAACCCCACTGGGGGAGGTGGGGGGGGCAACACCTGGGCTCTGGCTCCGGCACTGCCGTGAGCTCACTGTGTGGCGTGGGTGAGCCCTGTCCCCTCACCGGCCTCAGTGTTCTCCGCGGTACAGTGAGAGGCTTGTGCTGGGGTCCACACGTCCTCCTGGGGTCCAGCCGTCCAGGGCCATGAGATGCTGCCTCTCCCTGGGGGTGGGAGGTGGGTTACATGACAAGGAGAAGAACTGAAAAGGGTGCACCCAGCCCCAAACAGCTGTGACTCCAAGGAAGAACCGTGGGGCATTAGAGGCCCGTGAGAGCAGGCGTTGGGCCAACTCCCTGTACTGGGTGCTTCGGTCCCCTTACTGCAGCGACAGGATCCCCGCTGCCTCCTAGAGCCGGTCAAAGCTGCACCTGGGGCCCCGCCCTGAGGGAGCAGGACTGGGGCCCAGGTCTGGGGCAGGTCAGCGCACACAGCCTGGGATCTCACCCACCCCGCTGGGCATCACACCTGTCCTTACACCTCTACCCAGGCACACCGCGAACTTCCTTTAGGCAACAGCCCCCCTCATGCAGCCCTTAAGTGGGGGTGTGGAGGCCCCCCTGGTCTCCCCAGACAGCTCTCGGTTCTCAGTCAAGCCATCCACAGGCCCGCACTACACACCAGGCACCCCCACCCCCACCTACCCACCAGTCCACCAAGACCCGTGCTTGAGCCTCCTCTTTGGAGCTAATTTCTCCAGAGAAACCTGCTCAGAGCAGTGACAAAATAAGGAATGATGTGGAAGAATAGGGTCCCTTTTATGAAATCCCTCTGCCCTGAGGTGGCACATTGGCAAACGAAGAAACCAGGCTCACAGAGGGAAACACAGTTAGCCGACGGGCTTGGGGCTTGAACCTGGGACCCTCAGATTTCAGGGAGGACACCCAGCCCGTCCGCAAATAAGCTTTGCAGTTTTGAGGTTGAAGGCACAGGGCTGAAGCCCACCAGCCTCCTCTCTCTCGCCTACATATGGGATCATGCCTGCCTCACAGGATGCAATCTCATGGGTGCTGCTGAGGAGCTAGCAGGGTAATGGACGCACAGAAATGGTACTTATCCATATTACTACTGTTATGGGCACTCCTCATGCCCACACAGTACACACGATTCTCAGCACCTCAGATGCCTTGTGAGTGGCCAGCAGTCACACCGCCCAGTGGCGAGCTTCCCACAGCCCCCGGGAAGCCGCCCGCTGGTCTCGGAGGTCTCTCCTTTCTTGTGGTTCCATGTTTGAAAGTCTCCCTCTGTCTTCCCAGCCACCCTCTGACCAGAATGGCTCGGGCTCTTGCCCCTCTTTACACACGAGCGACTGTTGCTAAAAAGCAAACATCCCGGGGGCACCCAGCCTCGTGGTTTCAGGCGGTGCGGTTTACCTCATGACGTCACAGTCCTTCCTCCAGATAAACCAGAAGAGACTTCACTGCTCACAGCTTCAGCTGGGCCTGCACATGGCGTCTGCACAGACTCGTGGTTGGAAGGTTCAGAGAGGGCAGTGGGGCTGCGGCCTGGACAGAAAAGGTGTCCCCACCAGGCTTGGCCCAGGGCCAGACTGACCTGGGATGGCTGAAGGCGAAGGCTCACACAGGGCTCTCTACATGTAGGGATCAGGCAGAGGCCAGGGGCTGAGGCCGCCTCTGGAAGTCCTCCCCCACCCTCTCCCCAGGACAGGACCTCCTGGGCCCCAGGTGACAAATGAGCAGGCCCTGAGCCACCATCCACACCGAATAGGATGACAGCTGTAGCCTGAGCTCAGGGAGACCCTGTTCCTCAATGGCACGACCCCCACCCCACTCTCCTTTGCTGTCAACCAGATGAGACGAGGGGCGGGGGGCGGGGATGCCAGCAGAGGGGGTTGGGGAAGGGACAGCTCACATCTGTGGAGTGCCCACCGTGTCCCAGGCTCTGTTATTATCTCATCAAATGTTTCAACAACCCTTTGAAGTAGGTAATTAATAGAGTGCTCAGCTGACATAAGACAGGCCCAAGGCTCAGAGAGGTTTGGGACTTGCCCAAGGCCCCTGTCAGCCATGGGCCTGGAACGCAGACACAGTCAGCGATCAGGAATGCTTGCTGCATAGAAAGCAGCCAAGATGCACCTTTGCTCAGAGAAGCAGAGGTGTCCAGCGTTCACGGGGCAAGACCGTTTTCCGTCCGAGTGCAGTTGCCCCCACAGTGCCCTGACTGGTCTGCGGCCTCTCCCGGAGTGCGGATGTCAGGCTGGGGCTGGGGGTGGCCAGAGCAACACAGTCACCTCCGTCCATACGCATCTGCTCCCTCTAATCCACACATCCAGCCAGTCGCTGGTCCTATTATATTTATTCTATCCCCCAAATCCCTCAGATCCACGGCCCCCTGCTCTCTGCCCCCCCTTCAATCCCCATCACTGCTCACCCCACCTACCCCAGCAGCCTCGTGTGGACTCCCGGGCCGCCCTCCTGCCCCGTCAGTCCGGGCACTGCCCACTCTGCCCCAGCCAACCTCAGGCCACACATAGCAGGCAGGGGCAGTTAGGTCAGCAAATGGACAGTTAGCCCAACCATGGATCCGGCACCTTGCAGGTGGATGCGATGAACAGACCAGGCCCCACTTGGGAGACGGGACTCATGAAGAGAGCAGCCCCAGGGGTGGGTCCACCTGGGTGACATGCCCTTGGAGGGCAGAACTGAGCAGCAGCCTGGCAGGATGTGGAATGCTGGGCCGGACGGCTTCCACAGAAGGCTGGTCACTGACCCCTTGTCACCTCATCTGGCTGTGACCACTCACCGGGCCCACTGTGGGGATGGCCACTGTGTCCTATGGGCCTTGTTCCTCCTGGGTTCCTGAGTCCGCAGCCCGGCAGCTGGATGGCAGGGTGGTATGGAAAAATGCCCCCACCCTCCCCGGAGTGGCCGGAGGGGAAGCAAGGGCCCTTCTAACGGCCTGATGGAGGCAAACCTGCTGGGCCCAGCTGCCAGCCCAAGTCCTGATAATTGGAAAAACGTTCCTGCTGATCCCTTCAGTCTCCACCCAGATGCTTAATGAAGACAACGGCCTTTCTCTGCCTCCCAAGCTGCTGCTCACAGCCTGGGCAGCCCCCCTGGGCCTTGAAGGCCCAGCAACTTGACTTTCCCAGGCCCCTCCCACACGCACCAGGGCCCAGGAGACCGTTTCTCAGTCACGAATCAGCCTGTGCGGCCAGCTCTGAGCCTGGGCCTCCCGCCAGGAGCGTGAGCAAGGGGAGCTGGGCTCTGACAACACGGGCTCTGTCCCAGCACCTCCGCTCAGGGCTCGCTGCCCTGGGCCCTGCCCCTTCTCCACCTCCAGCTACCCTTGGACCTGCAGTCCTGCTCAGGGTCTCGCCTACCTCCACTCTGGGGCCCCACAGAGCCACTTAGCTGAGGCCCAAGTCCTGGTGATGAAGGAGCGGGGGATGGGGTGACAGGAGAACAGGGTGGCCGAGGGCGGGGAGCAGAGAGGAGCCCTCTGGGCTTTGGCTGTGGAATGAAGGCCAGGAGTGCGGAAAGGTTCCCACCCTGTCCTCCCACCCCCGCCACCCCCAGAAGAGTGTGCAGGCAGGCAGCTGGGGTAGCCTGCGAGTAATGACCAGCAAGACTCTGGGAACAGTGTCGGGGTGTCTGGAGGCCCCACAGCCAGCCCAACTTTCAGCACGGACATTACTCCTGTCCCGACTGAGCTCCAGGAGCTCGGGCCAAGGACAGAGCCGCCGGCCCGTTCTCTCCCAGGCTCCCTCCTGGACCACCCACGCGGGCTCTATCAGCTCGGATTAGTGTCCCGATCACTGGCTCAGCCCACAGAGGCGGCCATCTCCAAACTGCTCGGCCTCCCACTCTGGGGCAGCCTCAGCCCCACAGCTGCCCGGGGACGGCACCGGGACCCCAGGGAGGGACGCGAGGTTGACGCAGAGCAGAGCAGGGTGGCACAGCCCACAGCAGCTCCTGCCTGGACTGGCCTATGACCCTGGCTGGGGACACAGCCTTCTGAGAGGAACGCAGGCCTGAAGCCTTGCCTGGATTTCCCCTCTAACAGCGCTCTCTTCCCAGCCCGACCCGGCCCAGTGGGGCTCGGGCACTGTGACCAGACGTCCTGTTTTGGGCGGGACAGTCCCGATTTTTAACAATTTGTCCCGCGTCCCGCGGCGTTTTAAAAAAGTCCCGATTTTTGGAAAGAATACATGACAAGCTAGGGAACGGCGGGAGATAGACCAAATTTTTAATCAAGAACCCCCTCCCCCTCGGTCAATGGTGTCCCGCTTTACCAATGTTAAAATCTGGTCACCTTAGCGGGTGCTCCACACACGGGCACCACGCACATTGGTGTGTGCTGGTCCCCTCTGGGAGTGCCTGTGCCTCGAATCTGCCAGTCTAACCCCTGCCTGCCCGTCACGGGCCCGGCTGCCTGCACCGCCTTCTCTGCACGCACAACACATCTCCCCGGAATGGGGGCCCATCAGCCTCAGGTCTGAGTTATTGGTGTGCTGTGGTCAGTACTACAGCCCTACCATCTGACGGATGGTCCCAGAGTCCCTTCCCAGCTCTGTCACTTCCTACCTGGGTGCCCATGGGCAAGAGAGAGAGTGGGGAGTTGGGGTGCCGTGCCTGAGCCAGAGGCCTGAGGCCCCTCTAGGCCTGTGCTTTCCTCCCCCAACTCCAGTGGATCCCTAATCCCACCCACTTCCTATGTGGGATGAGCGAGGTCATGTCTGCCCAGCTCCAATTGCTTCATGGGACCAGTGACCTAGAAACACATACTCCTCTGTACTTGTAATCGAAAATATGAAAAAACCCAAACACCCACAACGGAAGGGAAAAGGGACATCATTGCCCAGGGTCAGGTCGGGTCAGCAGTCTCATCCACTGCCAGGAGAGGAGTCTTCTAGACCAGCCCGGGCCCAGGGAGACATGAAACCCTCCTGCCTGCCTGCACCCTCAGCATCAACCCCATGGGGCCCCACGTCTGCCTCCGGCCCCTGAGTCACGGTGCACCAGCCCACTGGAGTGACCAGACCTGCTGGGCCTGGGATGCCTTTTCTTCTCCCTCCCTTCAGAGGCCTACTCATCACCTCCTCTGTGAAGCCCTCCCTGACCAGCCTGGGGGCACCCGCCCCGGCCCTGCTGTGACACTGTCCGTGTGTCTGGGGACTTCCAAAGGGCAGGACCGTGTCTGTTCTGTCCTTGTGTCCCAGTGTTTTACGCACAGCCGACCCTCCACATTGGGGATGTCCTGTGTGGTGGCTGTGTGACCGCGGGTGCAAATAAAGAAGTTCCCAGGAGAACACAGCAGGGGAGGAATAGAGAAATGACTAGGGACCTGTGGGGATGGGGGGACGCTCCCTCCGGGTTCTGTCCATCTTCAGAAACTGGAAAACGGCTGGACCAGTGAAAGTGTTGTGGACGCTTCTCCTTTGGCAGAAAAGAGGGTCCCCCGCCCCTTCCCATCAGTGGCGGCTCGTCCTGCCCAATCCTGTCCAGCGCTCTGTGTCGCTGGCTCCCAGCGGCAGAAGCCGGCTGGCTGGGCACCCCCGGATGGCCCTGAGCAAGTCCCTCCTTCCTTCTGGGTTCATCTCATCCATCCAGCAGAGGGTGAAGAGCAGGGATCCAGCCGGCCTGGGTTCAAATCTGAACACCACCCTTTGCTAATTCTGTGACTTTGGCAAAGCTATTCCACCTCCCAGGCTTTGATTCCTTCATCCACACAATGGAAATAAGTTGATCTGTTGAGATTGCACTTGGCCCTCCATATCTGCAGGTTTTGCCTTTGTGAATTCAACCAACCACAAATTAAAAATACTTCAAAAAAAAAAAAAAAGTCCCAGAAAGTTTCAAGAAGCAAAACTGGAATTTGCCACATGCCGAGCACTGCGTTGAATCCATGCAAACAAAGTGATGTTGTAGGCACACCCTGCTGTTTTAGCCTCTATGTGCAAATGTAGGTTATATGCAAATTCTATGCCATTTTATATAAGGGACTGGAGCGGCTGCAGATTTGGGTATCTGCCGGTTCCCAGAACCCATGCCCCTCAGATACCAAGGGATGACTGTACAGGACTCAAGATCTGTGACGTCTTAGCAGAGGGTCTGGGACATCGAAAGACCTGTACAAAGTGCTGCTAGCACAGACCCATCATGTCTTATCTGAAACCTTTGGCCAGATGTGTTTCAGAGTTGACACGCTTCTACATTTTTAGAAAGGTAATAGGATGCATATCCCCGTATCGCATGCGAGTATAATCCAGCCAGGTATGGGCAGCACCCCATCATCAAACACATCGGTACTTCCTCATTAACACAACTATTTACCCTAGGTGGGAAAAAGAAAGGCTTAGAGGCAGCCTTACATTTGATTGAGCCAGGTTTTGCTGCAAAATAAGTTATAAAAATATAACTTTGGGTTTTCAGAGCTCTGGGGAGTTGGAATTTCAGATGTAGGGTTGCAGAACCTGTACTGTTGTTACAATGACTTCTTTAGGAGGGATTATGCTAAAATGGTTTCCATGGCTCAGGGGTGGGTCGCATAGGCAGAGGGGGCCAGGTACGCCCTGAGGACAGGGATGCCTGGGCATCTCCTGCTCAGCTGGGCTGCCTACCCATGGCCGGCCCTTGGAACGTTCCCAGGCAGGCAGGGCCTCCACTAGACACCCGGCAACCCTGTGTGGGTTAGAATAGAGCACCCCTCTCTGAAAGCCCAGCAACCATGGGGACAGGCTTGGCGAACAGACAGCCACCCCATGCACAGAAAAGGCAACCAGCCCTTCCTCTGGGCAGGCCAGCACCCAGCCAACAAACCACACACACAGCCCTGCAGGGTGGCCGGGCACTGGCGGGCTGACAGCTCCCTCCCCACATGTGGACACGCTGGGAAGGCCTGCCTGTATCTGACAGGTCCTAAATAGCAGAGGCTCCCCTGGTGCAGAGCGTTCTGAAAGGAGCCCCTTCAGGCCAGGCCGTCTATCCAGGGCACCTGAGTCTGATTCTAACTCATATCCCTCTCCGCCCTCTGCTCTGGTCTCTGGACCCAGAGATTCAGGCTCCGGGGAAGACATGGGGGGAAGGAAACTCCTGTCATTTTAGGACCCAACTGGGAGCTCTAGGTGGACATCCCATGGGGCCATCTCTTCCGACCCCCGTCCTCCAGGACATTTACACAGAACTTTAGCCTTCACAGAGCATGTGCACGGACTCTGATTCGATGCTTACGAGGGTCTCTACCCCACATTGTATGTTTCAATAAAACCAGGTTCAGAGGTAAAGGGACCTGCCCAAGGTCACCCAGCAGCAGCTGGCAGAGCCCAGCTTCCTGCCTCCCCATTTAATGTTCCTCCCACACCTCCCTGGTCTGGGCCCACCGCCTCACAGCTCGCGCTGCTGGTTGCAGTGGGTGCTGGGGGCAGACGCCTGGCCAGAGACAGGGAGGGAGAAAAAGAGCGGGACACCGGCGTGGCGGGGGCCAGCCCCCCGGGGCCCAGACACGTGGGGAGGGGAGGCAGCCTCCACCTGCTCCACCTCTGGTTTGGGGGATACCCCCGAGCCGGGTGCCCAGGGGTCAGCACAACCGCCAGCCAACAATGAAATGTAAGGCACAAACCAGACAACGGCTGAGGTGAATGAAGGAGAGTCAGGCTTAGAAAAGTGTCCTGAGCCCCTGGAAGAAAGGAGACACCAAACACAAAGCTTCACTCCCCAGCCTCAGCTTGTCACAGTCCAGTGGCCCTGAGCCTCCTACGGGAGGAGGGCTGGGGTGCAGGTGAGACAGTCACCTCAGCCATGTCCACAGCTCATGGCGTCCTGTGAGGACGGGGTGTGGACAACAGTCTTGCCCCAGGTCACCCAGCCCACAGGCAGAGCACGGGGCGGCCTTGGGCTGGGACGCGCATGCACACAGCGTGGGTGGGGCTGCTGGGGTGTGGCAGCTCCCCCCACCACCACCACCACACACACACATGGTGAGGGAGGCCCAGCCAGCAGCCCTGTGGCTCCCTCCATCTGGGGTGCTCCCCCTTCCCGCCCCGACACCTGACAGTCAGAGCCCCTGGGACAGACAAGTGCCATGTGTCCCGGCTGGTTTCTGATCCCCTTGCTGGAATCTCTTTCAAGAGCCCTTCACTTCGTACCTTTGAGGAGTCTCTCCCAGAACGTCCTGGGAATGTAGTTGCTTCTCTGTGTGGGCCCTGGGGGCAGGCTGGGCCTGATGCCTCGTGGACGGGGTCTCTCAGGGCCCAGCACAGAGCCTGGCACATAGTGGGTGCTCTAGAAGAGTGTGGAATGCCCAACTCTGAGGCTGGGCCCCCGAGCGAGCCGGGCCCCCGGGAGCGAGCCGCCCGCCCCCCTCCGAGCGAGCCGGGCCCCCCAGGGAGCCGGGCCTCGAACGAGCCGGACCTTGAGCCAGCCGGGCCTGCAGCCTCGCAGGCAGGCCAGGTGTACCTGGGCTCCTCCATCATGCCAATCATTGAAGCAGCTCCCACCCAATGAACCCTCACGTCCAGTATCTCACCCAGTAGTTTCACCAGCCCGTTAGGTATGTGCTGTTACCGTCCCATATTATAGACACAGCAACTGAGGCTGAGAGTGGGGAAGGTCAGGTAGCCAGTGACAGGCTTGGTGAGGATTTTCATCTTTGGCTCCAGACCTGGGCTCATAACCCTGTTTCCTGCCTTCCTCCCAGCCGGGGGGTCTGGGCTGTGTTCAGGCCGAGCTCCGCCCACATCCCACGCACACCTGTCTGTACAGACCCGGGTCTCAGGGTGCTCCCGGGGGTCCCCGCCCAGGCCTGCCCCCACGCTACCTCTCCGGGTGGCCTCCACTCCCCGGGCTCCCTGCTGAGTCCCCCAGGTGGGTGCATGGCCAGGGTGGCAGCACCGTGGCTTGCTCGACTCCCCGTTCATGCTTTGTGCCCACTGGTTTCAAAGCTTGAGGAAGCGGCTTCAAACGCGTTCTCTTGTCCATCTCTTCCCGGTCACTTCCTTTAGCACCTCCCCGCCCCCGCCCATCTCAGGGTAGATTCCTTCAGAAGCTGCCGGCCTGGGCTCCCTCTAGCTTTGCTGGCTGCTCAGCCACCACCCCAGTGAGCCTTCCTTAAACATCACTTGGGTCCTGTCCCCCACCCGCTCCCTGGCCCTCAGGGGCTCCCGGTTTCCTCCCGCCGCCTGTCTGGGGAGGCCTCCGTAGGCTGAGCTCTCGGTGACTGTCCCTTCTGCCTCTGCTCAGCCTGGAAGGGCAGCGCCGTCCTCATTGCCTCTCCGAAGACACTACCTGCCTCAGTGCTCCTCCATGGCCCTGCCGGGACATTCCAGCACGTTCTCCCAGTTCCCTCTGCTCTGAAGTCTGTGAGGCGTGAGCAGGCAGCCAGCCCCACCCCCACCTCCCCCGGGTTTGCTAACTGATCGCCTGTAATAGTCTTGCCCAACTGCCTCTCCTACAGTGAGTGAGAAGGCATTATTTATGGGGTAGACTTGTGACAGGGAGAACCCAGAAAGAATTTAAATAGCCGACAATCAGAACAATGGAGAAACAAGAGGTCGGTGTTCTGTAGCAAGGTGGCCAACATGTATGAGGTAAAAAGCGAAACAGCGTACAAAACTGTCTCCTATGCTTTTCAAACACGTTAAAAACAGACGGAAGAAAGACCAGCGGGCACTTCCTTGAGTCCTCAGCGCTCCTCGGGGACGTCCTTTCCTGCCATGGCACAGGCACGGAATGGTTGTTGCGGTGTCAACCCCTTCACACTAGACGGGGTTCTGTTAGGACGAACGGCTGTGCCTGGTTTCTGCTCCCTGGCCTTCTTGTCATGGGAAGGGGACATCACTCCGAACCGTCGGGGTGGGAATGCTGTGGGCCGGCGGACCACTTGCTCTGACCGTGACACCTGCCCAGGTGCCCACCTTCCAGGTGACGCCCACCTCGGGCTGACTCGACCCCAGAAGCCGGGCTTCCAGGCAGGGCCCATGGCGGGCCTTCCTCAGACCCCCTGCTCGCCCACCTCGGGTCCTCCTCCAGGGCTGAGTCAGAGGGGACGGCACCCCTGCTCCCGGGGCTCCCCTTCACCTGGCAGGTCTGCGCCCGGGCAGTGCCAGGGGCGGGCCGGGGCCAGGGCGCGCGGGCAGGATGGGCGTCAGCACCATTTCCTTTGCAGTTTGTGGTATTTCCACCACGTCCTCGGGGCACCTCCAGCAGGCCCGGCCCGGGCAAGGCAGCAGCAGACCGTGCTTGGTGGTAGCGGTAGCAACCTGCTGACACAGCTGTGACGTTTCACGGTTCCCAGAGTGTCCCCGAGCCGGATCTGCCTTGTTCTCGTAACCCGCCTGTGGAGGGGGCATGTGACATCACAGATGCGAGGTCTGAGGCTCAGAGAAGTGAATGTCCTGTGCGGTCAGCGAGCGGCCAGCTAGGACTCCGCCCAGGCTTCCCGCTTCACTGCCCTTTGCCTGCCACCTCTGGATGTTCAGGATTTGGGGGCTGGCTCCCCTGGGGGGACCTGTCCCCTGCCCCCTTCACTTGCTTCCTCAGGTCTTGGTTCACACGCTGCCCCCTCAGTAGGGCCTAGCCTGACCACCCTGTGTACTCCCAGCCCTCCTTGGTTTATTTTTCATCTCCACTCTGCCTTCTAACTTCCTGTGTATCTTGTTCCTGCTCGCTCTCCCCTGATGGGAATGGAAGCCCTATGAGGGCAGAAATCGTTATGCTTTATTCACTGCTGTAATCACCAGTGTCTTAAACAGGGCCTGGCACCAAGTAGATGCTCAATAAATAATTCAATGCAGGCGAACTAGGCACCACGTGCTCCTCAGCCCAGTGAGACAGGCCACCAGGAAGCCGGAACACCACAATGAGGCAAAAGGATAAAATACTGGTGGGGCCAAGAGGCCAAATCTGTGCCCAGCTGGCCCCTCTTCCAGGAAGTCCTACCTGATTTACCTGGGCTGCAAGCAGGCGGTGCAGACCTCCCGCTCTCCCACGCGGCTTATCACTGCCTCCCCCAGGGGAGGGTGTGTGCTCGGGCTCTTCCAGGGGACATGGCTGGCCTCATCATTTGTACACCCCAGGGCCAGGAACTGAGGGGGTACACCCGGACATCTGTCAAATGCATCAATGGGATTCAGTTCCTGCCTCTCCCTGGAAGCAGCCACTCCCTCCTCTGGGCACATAGAAAGTGCTCAATAAACACAAAAGGGCTGGCCTGGCTCGGCACTGCTTGTCTGTGTCACATCTGTCCCATCTACCCTAACCTGTCCCAGCCTGGACTTGCAGGCTCGCCTTGTCTCACTCGCTCGAGGCCCATCCTAGTCAAGGCCTTCTGGCTCCCGTGGGCCTTCTGGCTCCTGTAGGCCCGCTCCTCATTCTCTGGGCAGCTCACACTGAGGGAGAGGGAGAGGGGGCTGCTGGAGATGGGCTTTTGTCTCCCACAGCTGTGACGGCTGTGCTGTGTGTTCATCCTGCTTCTCCAGTTAGACCCTGGGCCTGGCCGAGGAGGCCGGGCTTCCCAACCTGGAGTCTGGGCAGCGTGATGGGACCACAACGGACAGTCCAGATCGTAAGGAAGGCTGATGCTTCCTGTATGCTTACCAGAGGGAAGCAGCCCCAGGGCTAAGCAGGGGTTCCCATTGTGACTGGAAGCACACCCACTCAGAGAGGTGACTTCCGCCCCTAGGGCTCCCTGGAATGCCTAGCAAGCAAGCAGGCATTTGTCATTGGTTAAAAGAAGGGGAAATGCATGATTACTTCATCCTCGAAGTTTAACAACCACTACCTTTTGAAACCCGGGGGTCTTATGTAACAGCCTGCTGGAAGTGAACATTTGGGGGCCTCAGGTCAAGCTCCTTAGATGGATTCCTGAGGACTTTGATGAAGGGGGTGTCACAGCTGGGAATGGATTCTGTGGGGCTGTAAGGCAGAGGCAAAAACAAACTTTTTTTTTTTTTTTTTTTTTTAGTCAGTTGACACATAAGGGCAGGGACATGAAAGAAAGGAAAGGAGTAAAACCCCAAAAGGCAGTAATACCACAGAGCCTTGTGTGACTACTTACTACGTGCTGGCTTAAGCATTTCACACGTCCAAACGCACTGCGTGCTCCGCCAGCAGATGGTGTAAGCAGTAGCCCCATTTCTCAGAGGAGGAAACTGAGGTCAAGTGATTGCTCAAGTTCACGCCTCTAGTAAGTGGTGGAGAAGGACCTTGACTCAGGCGGGCTGGCTCCAGAGCCCACGGGCCGCAACTCCCACAACAAGCCAATTAGCTGAGGGCTCGGTTTCACCTGAGAGAGGCTCCAGCCTGGAGCTGGTTCTGAGAAGGGGTGCTGGTGGCTGCGGGCAGTTGGAGTGGGTGATGTTTCGGGGCCACCAGGCCTACGTGGGTGGCTGGGCGACAGCAGGCAAGGCAGAGGCGGCGCCCCCGAGGGTAGCCTGGGGTGCCGATGCGGGTGGGAAAGGCAGGGAGACCACAGGCTGAGAGCGGCGGTGTGGTCAGCCCTGGGCCCGAGCTGGAGTCCCGAGCTGGGCACTGAGGCAGGACAAGGGGCATCGAGTCACCTGAAGCCCAGCTGAGTGCACGTGGGGGTGTGCGTGCACTCAGGGAGGGAAGCCTGTGAGGTGTCCTCCCCACCCCCTCCCCCAGGGCATTCTGGCCCTCGCAGCTGACTCCTGCCCTAGACCTCAGGTCCCCAGACATGACACCAGCCCCTTGCTGGGCCATGAAATGAGTCCAAGGGGGACTCCCTCCACAGACCTACTTCAACTTAGGTACCCAAACGACTACCCACCCTTCCATGTTGCCCTGGGGAGGTGGCATTCTTATTCTGTGGATACTGCCTGGCGCACACGGCTTTGGGCTGCCCAGGAATTGCCATCGGGGTCCTGACTCCTTCGGCCCTCTCAGTGGTGGGCTGTCCGAGTTCTCTGAAGGGTCAGAGGACCAAGAAGGCCATGGATGCGAAGACCCGGGACATCATGCGTGGTGCTCCAGGGGCAGCTGCCGCTATTGCCCCCCACTGCCACCTTATTGCTAGAGGACACCTGGTACCCTCCTCACCTCCATTTTATCGGCACCTGTCCAAACAGCCAAAGGCCACCGGGAGCTGGGAGTCCCGTTTTGTGGCACAAGTGTGATCACGGAGCCGAAAGGAATGGGTTCTCTTGGGTGGCTCCTATGCCGGCTCAGTGGGCGTGGAGATGCTCTGGGGTGAGGGGCTGTGAAGAAGGATGTGCTCGGCTCTGCCCTGGAGGAATGTCCGTCGCATCCTCCACATGCCGTTTGGTTCATCCCAAGGTGGTACAAAGGCAGCTGGCCCGGAGCAGCGAGGATCATTCTAGTCACTCCTGGGCTGCTTGTGGGCCTGCTTTTATTGCCATTAGTCACCATTTCTCATGACCTGAAGCATGACCTCTCAGGCTTGTAAAGTGTGGTTCTTCCAAAGGGATCAGGAAAGAAGGAAGGTGCAAATGTGGGGACACTGAAGGAAATCATGAGTCAGGTTAGGAAACCACCTTTGTAGTTAGTCCATATTTAACCTGGAATCAATTCTGGGATCCTGCTGTCTTTGGGAATACCTTGGTAATTTTCTTTACTGACCACAACAACTATTTTCATCTTGTTTTCCTCAGATACGAGGACATTATTTCAACCAAGTGTGTTTTAGACTTTAACCTGAGAACTTGATACAAGCTTTGAAGTCAGACTTTTTCCAACTGTGGGCTGGTCCTGGCTTAACCATCTGAAAATCAGTTGGTACTTATCTTTACATAGCCATGTAGCAGGCCTGTCTGCCTATACACAGACTGCTTCAAAGTACGTGTTGTGAGTACAGGCACACAGAGCCCCGTGGTGATGTCTGGCCTTCAACCCAGCACACCTGGGCCCGACTCCTGCTTCCACTTCATCTCAGCCAGTCCACACTCCTCCAATCCCCTCTCCTCCTGTGGGAAATAACAGAAACAAGGACATGAATGTCCTATACGGGGCCTTGGCTGCAGTAAATACTCAATAGCTATCACTTCATTTGGGGAAGCTGGATAAGGGAAGTGGAAAGAAACAGGGAGGCCTGGCTTCACTTCCTTTGTGTGAGAAATAAGGGGGGGGGGTGGAAAGGAAGAGGAGGAGGAAGGGAAGGAAGGAAAAAGCGAGAGGGAGAGAAGGTAGAATGGATGAATGGATAAGTCAACATACCAGCTTCCTGTCCTTGGGCAAGTTATCTAACCTCTGTGAGGCTGTTTCTTTATCTATAAAATGGGGACAATAACATCTACTCTCATTTACCGGTAGTTGTTTCGAGGATTAAAAAAGACATATAAACAGTAGCTAGTATAGAACGTTGTTCATCGCTCAATAACAGCAGCTATCACCGTTATTACTGACCTAGCACTGTTTCTATTTGACATCTGGTCTACTCTCCCAACTTTACCTCTATTAGCACTGTACTATAGATGCATAAATAAAAGGTGACGCTCCTTCTAGTTCTCAGTTTAAAAAGCACCAATGAATTAATTATGATACCATTAGTAGAATTTGACGTCACCTTGTCATGAGATGCTGTTTGTAACATGCATGCTAGGAGCTGTGGGGGCGGGCCCGTCCCAGTGAGCTGGGGCCGGGTGGGGGCTCGTTCTGTCTACAGGCCCAAGCAAGAGGCAGCCCAAACGTACGTGTCTCTCTTGGGAGGCTCTGACCCTGAAACAAAAGTTTGTAGCCAATAGGAACCGAAACTGAGTCAAAAGTGCCCCGTGCAGCTGTGATTTTCCTGCCTGTGGGAACACACGGGCCGGGGCGAATAAGCAGGTCAGTGGGTTGTTTGTTCTCAAGTGCTTGCTGCCCAGAACCTGAAGTCCTGCTGTGAGTTAGAGGAAGACTGTGTGTGGTGTGTGTGTGTGTGTGGTGTGTGTGTGGGTGGGGGGGCTCCCACAGATACAGCTAATCTCCCATTCATTAAAATCAAGATGACTCATCATTTCGTCTTCCTAGTAATCCAGACTGGGTCACTTTCCTAAAGGCCACTGCCAGAACTTTTTAACAGGGGCATTCTGACTTTTTAGAAAAAGGCCAAAAGTCAGAAAATCCTTTTTCTGGTCTGCAGCAGTAACGGCCACTTTCTCAAACATTTCTGTGAGCCGAGTTCCCTACTTGGTGCTTCATGTACGTCTCTTATTTCATTCGCACAGTCCTGGGCGGCAGATATTGTTTGTTCCCGTTTTACAGATGAGGACACTAAGCTCAGAGAGATTCCGTGAAGACCTAGCTGGAGCCTGCTCACCAGCATGGCTCCCACCTCAGCGGCCTGCCTCTTCTGCCTCAGGTCGCATCTGGGGCTCTCACACGCAGGGCCTGAGATCGGTCATGGTGGGAGTGAGTGTTCACACACTGCAAATTGGCAAACAGGACCAATCAGGGCCCCTTTCTCTTCCCCTCTTCTTTTTTTAAGCTACTGAAAAACTGCTGGTTAAATACTTACCAACCACTAAGTAGGAGCTTCTTAAGCTCCCATTTTTCCCAGTTCATCCCAGAACGGAATGAGCTGTCAAGTGGAGAACCCTCTGGAAGCCAGCTGAGGGGCCGGGAGCAGGCTGCACGCCGGGTGCCCACGTCCCCCCAGGAGCTGCCCTAATCGTACGTGGTTATTATTAGTAAATATGTCTGTGCTGAGCTAAAGATGCACTGAAATCACAAGGGCTGAGTCAGCTGGAGACAGGGTTTACGAGGTAATAATAATGTGCTCTTCTATATGGCACTTTTCATCTTCAAAGCACTTTACAGCCATTTACTAATTAGTCCTGGGTTGCGCTCTGTGTGCAGTTCGATGCTGGGCGGAACTAGCAAGAAGTGTTTGAAAATATACAGGTGACTGTGGCCCATTTATAAATGCCACTTGCTTCTGCTGCTGTTGGGGGCAGAGATAAAATCTCACAAACGCTGGTTTAGAGTCCCTGGCAATAAAAACATGAAGTTGCTGTTATCACCTTCTGTTGTTTGGTTCCCTCTCAGAAAATCCGTCCAAACGTTCCCCCTGTGCTGAAGGGGCTGCAAGTCTTTTTAAAAATCATATTCTCTCCATGTTCACAAGTTTGTACACAGCACATCATCCTTTACTGGGAAAGTCCAAATAAGCTTGTATACTGGAGAGCCACACACGAGAAGCAGCTCTGGATCCCGGGCCAGGAGCCTGGGCTGAGTCCTGACCCGACATTGGCTGGCTGGTGACCGTGGGTAACTCACTTAACTTCTCAGACCTTGTTGCTCGTCTGTGGAGCAGGGATGACCCTACTTCCTCGCTTACTTCCCAGGTCTGCTGTAGAGATGTGCTGAACCTGAGAGAAAGGGTGTGACAGCACCCAAGTCAGACCGTGCCTGCTTCACAGGCGTGTGGGCGTCCATGCCGTTTGTGATCTGGCCAGTCTGAGCTGCTCGTATGTGGACCCCCGAGGTTGGCAGGGGCAGGACAACTCCCAGATCACACGGCCCACTACTGACTGCTGTCCCTGCCCACTGGCTACTTGAAATGCCCAGGGTTCAGGCTGCATGACCTCACCCCAACACACAACCGACCCTGCTAGAACGGGAGCTGGAAGCCCGCACTGGGTCTGAAGCAAACCCTGACTCCATCAGTCTTGGTTCTGGAGGCAGCAAGCCCAAAGCATGCCCTCCATGGGGGTAGGGCGGCCACAACAATCCTAAGGGACAGAGTCATGGAGCAGAGAGCGGAGCTTCACACCCAGCTGCCCGGAGGCTGAGTGGGCAGTCAGCTGGCTGAGGGGGTCATGACCACTACTCAACAGAATCACCCACCTGGGAGCGGTACCAGGTCCAGAGGCCCAGGCCCCAGCTAATGAGCCTAGATCCAGCAGGTCCTCAGCGGGGCCTGGAGCAGGTCTTTAGAAAGCTCCTGGGGGTGTCTGGTAAGCTGAGTCCTTGTATTAGAGAGAAAAGGGGTTTACTCAAGGTCACCCAGCCAGCTAATGGCAGAGCTGGGGTGTGGACACAGGACACTGGGCTGTTCTCTGTCATGAGAATTCCCGAGGTTTCAGGGCAGGGGGCAAAGTACCCAGGCGGTGAAAGATCTGAGCTGGGCAGCAGTCCAGCTGGTGGTCAAGCCTGTTTGAGCGGAGCACCTGCCTCTGGAGAACATTCCAGGTGCAGAGAGTGCAAAAAGGCCGCGTGTTCCCTTCCAGTCCCCACAAGGCCCGACCTCGTTCCCTTCTGGGCTCACGTGGTGGAGCTGGGCTCCCAGAGCTGCAAAGGAAATGGCACAGTGAGAGGCCGGCTGAAGCCTTTGTGGCTGGCTTCCCCTTCGATGGGACAGCAAGGGGTCTAAGGACAAGCACCGGTGACAAGGCCAGCTGCTCCTGTCCCCCATGGTGTATAGTTCCCCTACCATGAAAGCCTTCAGGTGGACTGATGCTCAGCTCAACTGTAAATCTTATAAAGCTGTCAAGGTGGCTGTAGTCACCTGGGGTGTGGAGTTAAGGGGAGTCGTGTGATGCTATGGACAGGCCTGGCTCCCAACTCCCAGGTTGGCGGCTAATTTCTGGGGGAGATTCTGTAGCTCTTAGGCCTTTTCTCCTCTGTACTAAGGGGACAGCAGTTGCGGGTGGAAACAAGATGACGTCTGAGACTGTCCAGCTCTGATAACCCATACATTTAGTAAAGCCGTATCTTGCCCAGCTCCCATCCTGGATGGCTGCGCCTGGATCACATCCACGCCAGGCATAGCCCTGTGTCTTGCAGCCCCAAGAGCTCGGCCATCAGCCCAGGGAGGGGTGAGGGGAGGAAGGGACCGAGTCACTGGCGCATTCAGCGGGCTTTAGTGACTGCCTCTGGGTCAGGATGGGCCATGCACACAGGGAGCTGGTGGGGTGGATGGGCCACAACCCAGTTGTTCCTGAGCTACAACCGGGCCTGGCTGTCTGAAACTGTGCGGGTCGGTCAGATTCATTCAGGCAGCGCCTGTTCCAATGGTATACTGCCCCAAATGGGGAATGGTGGGGGTGTAAACCACAAACACACGCATGCACGCACATGCACACACACGCAAGCTACTAGTTTCAAAGGAAAAAAGCAAAGTGGGGGGAGGTTAATCTTCAAACTTAAAAGAGGTCTCAGAGACAAAGGCTTTGGAGTGAGGGTGTGTCCATTTATGATGTCTTACTTTCCCTGGGAAAATATTGGGTCATGATTTGTGACTTTATTTTTTCCAACTGAGAAACATACAGAGGGAAACAAAGAGGGCGCGACCGGAGGTGGGGGGCTCGAGGACGGGTTGCCGCCAGCCAGCCCGAGTTCGGGTTCCAGACGGGAGGCGTAAAACTGCTGTGTGAGCAAAACGCTGCCATGAGGACATTCCAAGCGGCTTCCAGGGAGCGGCCGTCTGTGCTGACGCGCATGTGGACAGAGCCGTCTGGCTGGCCACCTCTCAAGACTGGTGTTTCCTAGAGCTTCCCATTGGCAAACGCTGCCTCCTGGAACTGAGGCACAAAGGTTTTGAAATAAGCTCTGGTGGGAAAGAGGGGGAGAAAAAAACTGTGGTTAGCACAAACGACTTCAAAAAAGTGCAACTCAGAGCTTTCAACCTAACTCAGAACAGTTGTTATTTATTGTCCATGCATCTTGGGTTAGATTTTCCTTCTCGCTGATGCAAAGCCTTCTGGACTTTTCCAAGGGAGGTACATGCATTTCACTACTGTGCTATCTTGCATGAATATGTAAACAGTCTACACGCAGACCTGCCTGGCTGCCAATTCCTATCAGACATCAGTTCTTGGGTTCTGTCTGCAGTTTCCCAGGCCAAAGACAAGGGCCCGACTCAGCTACAAGCCACAGAGTGACCACGCCAACCGCCTGGTTGTCTGGTGATCTGAACTATCAAGAGGGGTGCACTCTTCACTCAGCTGGATCTTTGACTTCATGTAGACAAAGGGATCTAATAGAAAGGATTTCTAGATGATTCCCAGTGTCCATTTAGTTTCAAACATATACGTAGTTTGATGTGCTGGAAAGAAAGCCAGGCTGGGGACCAAGAGATCTTCCAGCCAGTTGAAGAGTAGTGGCGGGATCTGGGGCAGACCTCTCTGTTGTTCAGACTTTCTGGCACCCAGATTTGAGTCTGTAGAAGCAGGCTCCACACTGCACAGCAGGAGAGGGGTGTGTGCCGGGCGCTGAATGAAGTGCCAGGAGTTGAGATGACCCAGATGTGGCACCTGTCATGCAGAGGAGACAGACACCTGTGTGATGCCAACACTTGGTGAGGGCACTTGTGGAGGTGCGAGGAGGCCCAGTCTGGGGCAGTCGGTATGGGCAGGGGTGGTATAGGCATTGCGTGGGGTCTAGACACAGCAGGAGCAGCAGTTTGGGGGCGTGGGCGGCTTGCTGCGATCTGGGAACTAAAAGCTCTGCTCACCCAGAGTCGTGACATGAACTAGGAAGGGCCCCCAGAAGGCCCGTGGCCCTTAACGGCAAAGGCCTCATGCACCTCACCCAAGAGGGGCTCCCACAGTCCCTCTCACTGAGGACTCAGTTCTAATAAGCTTGGTGCTCCAGGCTCCCAGGACATTAGAACACCACCCAGAAGGGGTGGAATTTAAGGCAGGAGGCAAGCTTGCCGAAGCTGTGAGAACAGAGGTGCTCAGGAGTTGTGAATACTCAGACAGGGACCCTTCTGTGTAGGGTGAGAAGCCTCTCACCATCCAGCAGATGCCGGGCCATGCCTAGAGGGTAGCACAATGCCATCACTGGTGACACCTGGCTGCCTCCCTGCGCCCAACACCAAGCCCCCTCCCTCCGGAAGCCCTGTGTGACATCACACCTCGCACATCTGCCTCTGGTCTCCTCTCACGCCCCCTGCCCGGCTCCCAGATGAACTCTCTGACTGGTCTCTGGTCTCCTCGGTCTTGTTTCCATGCTCTGGCACAGCGGGGTTACTCTCACCCTCAGCAGAAAACCACCCAGTCTGTCTCCAGTCATCTGCAGGACACTGTGACCTGGATGTCTCTCTGTCATTCAAACCAATGTGCTTGTTCCAATGAAGTGTTTCTCAGTATTAGGCATCTGAAAGAGCTGTGGCCCATGGCACTTCTGTAACAGAAGCCGTAGCCACGCCTGTGCCGACTTCATCCCACAGGGCCTTCCTCTTCTCCCTCAGACTTCCTCCTTCCTGACACAGGCTGGCTCTCCATCCTGCCACTTGTTGATAAATCTGCTGCGCAAACCTGCTTCACCTTTCTGTTACAACTAGATGAATTCTTTTTTTTTTTTGGCCATTTATTTATTTATTTATTTTATTTTTATTGTTTTTGACAGAGAGAGAGAGAGAGAGAGAGAGAGATACAGAGACAGAGAGAACTGAACTGGGGGAGCTCCCAGTTCAGCATATGGGTCTGCAAGGGCCAGGGCCGGGATTCGATCCTCAGTTCCCAGTGCTGCAAAGTGAGCACTTAACCCACTGAGCCATCCCGGCTTCCCCTACTAGATGAATTCTCTCTCAGTGTGGGTCTCTG
>PVKE010001135.1:57088-108987 GCA_004027555.1 Craseonycteris thonglongyai | reverse complement strand
CAAGATATTTTTGCTTGTTTTCTTCAAGTAGAAACTCAGCTATTACATGATTACCTTCTATAATCATCATACCATCTATATCACAACCTCCAGCTTTTTCTGCTACTAAAACAATATTAAACTATTTATTTATATTTAAAAATTTGTGAGAACGTTAAAATAGAAAAGGACCGTATGTGTGCATCTAGGATTTTGCCTTTAAATCAAGGGTCCAGGCACTCTGAGCTCAGTAGGTAAGGGATGGTCTATGGATCAGGGCTAGATAAGCTCTATATGTGAATGCAACCTTTGCTTTCTGGCTGAGTAAAAATCCTCAGTTTCGGAAGGGCCCTTGAAGGTCATCCAGTGGACCTACTTCTGCTATGTGAGAAATGTTTCTGTCACTTTTTAAAGTCTCTCTTTTTGATACGACTGATATATCAAGTATAGCATAGTGGTTATGCACCAGAGTGGTTGGGTTCAAATTTTGGCATTGTCACTTCCTAGATATGTGGATGTAAAAAATTAGTAAACTTATCTAGTTTTCAGCTTCTCTGTTAATGGGGATAATTATATTTGTCTTAATATGGTTTTCAGGGGGAGCAAATGAGGTGATATATAGGAAGTGTTTAGCCCATTGACAGGCACTGAATAAACACTTAACAAGCAATGCCTATTACTATTAGACTCTTTTTGCTGTCCTCTGTTAAAATAATAATAATAATAATGAGTACTATTGTAATTATCTAGTCTATTCCAAATAATATTTAGGTAGCATTTTTTTTTTGTCATCAGAAAAACATTTCAAGAACTTAAAATTGTTTCTTGAACTGCTACACAAAGTTACTCTAGACAAGTCACTCAATGATTTAGGGACTCCACCTTCTAATCTCTAAAATGAGCAACTTTCATTCCACGATCTCCTAGGTCTTTTATTCAAATAATTTAACAAAATCATGTTTGACAGAATGTCCTCATACTTTATGTATAGTGCTGAAATATCTACTTGTTGCCAAATGTCTGATGTGGGATATATAAATGTTCCATATATACATGTGGAATAACATTAAGTTTGTTGATGTTAAAAACTACTGGTATATTTTTTGACATTATTCGGCTCAGAATCCATTCTTCCCGTTTTGTTTTAGAATAAGCTGACAGAAAATCTTTTCCCACAGCACCTCAAGATTTAGTTAGACTGAGAGTTTCATAAGTAGGCCATCTTTTCATTACTTTCTGTATCTAAGACAGAGAACCCTTCTTTATGAAATAGCTTTCATCTTTTATCTCCATAATATCTAATGGCATTAAATTGTGCACATGCATACATACCATAACTTACAAGGCTATTGTTTTCCCTTCCAGATCTGAGTGATCAGTTACTGGAGGTGGTTGGCTTGGAAGGAGCCATGGAGATGGGGCAAATATATACAGGGCTGAAAAGCGCTGGGCGGCGGCTGGCTCAATGTTCCTCTGTGGTCGTCAGGTAATTCTCCCTCTATAATTGAGAAAGAAGGTTGACGTGGCAGAACTAAAAACTAATTAAAAGTACGCAGGACTCTGATAACTTCTGTCTTATTAATGCCTTAAATTATCAATGTTTAATACGAATATATTTCAAAATAATGAAAATTGGCAGATTTTTAAAACAATGAAAATTGGCTAAAATCTTGGTTAGCAATTACTGATCAGGTTTACTGGAATTAGATTCTCTGTTACTGAGACCATGGATACAATTATAACATAAATTTTATGCCCTTTAATTTGGTTCACACTCAATTTAGTTTACGGAAGTGTCAAAGTATCTACTGGGCAAATTACCCAATAAAAACACTGTCTTATTTATTTATTTAAATTCTTTCATGGACTAAAGTGCATTAGTGTTTCTATAAAATTAAATAATGAATTATTGTGAATTAAGATTTTATATGTATTAAATTTGAACCTTGTAAAGAAATATTTTTTCTAAATTTTACCAGTAAACAAACTTGACTCAAAGGTGCAAACATGGATTATAGCAAAGATATGATTGCTTTGTTTATATAAAAGTATTGATATTGAAATGTCTGAAACATCAAACACCTTTTTCCCAGGTCTGCAATGTTAGTTTGTATAAAAACAAGGAGCCCTTTTGGCTGTAGGAGTTCTGACATTTACCATTAAACATAAACTCTACATTTTTCATTTGGCATCAAAATTTTTGTTTATATCACCACATGTACCAGGAAGCTCTTAACATTCCTGTGACCAGGTTACCTTTCAGGGTGCTCTTTAATAATCAAGAGTTACAGTCCCTTTCAGAAAAGATAACTTTAGAGCCCAGCTATTCTTACCATATTTGCATTCTTTGGGCTCATCATCTCATATCTTACATATAGTCTGTTATGTTATACTAAAAATTAAATGTTTTCTTCTAGGACGAGCAAGTCTCTGCCAATGCAGATTGATGGGGAACCATGGATGCAGACTCCATGCACAGTGAGTACAGAGTAGTTGAAATCCTGTGTCAGTTTCATTTTTGCTCTCCAGATATCATATGCTCCTATAACTAACTAATCACATACTCCTTTAACTAAAAATCGTAATATCTAAGCTTTGGACCTATCATCATGTACTTTTTTTTTTTTTCCCTCTGATGTATGTGGCAAAGCCATTGCAGTCAGTATTTAGGCATTATATGCCCTTGGCAATTGATTTAGCTTTGAAATGTTTGTGTTAGTCTTAGTATAACCTTTAAATTCCATAGATTGATTATAAATTCAGTCTATTGATAAAGTTTCTCTTAACCATTCTTGTACTTAATTCAGAACGCTGTATGAAAAAAATTTATTTATGGGACCTCCAGATACAAGTCTCTCTGAATTTATTACCCATCTGTTCTTTTGCCTTCTTTGGGGGATATGAGGGCTTCCTATTCTGTAGAAAAACTGTTCCTATAATTGTTTTCTCCATAATGAGATACTAAGTCAGACATTTATTCCCCCCCAAATTTCTGTTTCCACTGGTATAGTGAATATTTTATTACATTTTAAAAGTATATTAGGCACTCTTCTTGGCACTAAGAATAATAGTGTGACTCTTCATATGGCTCATGATCAGTAATAGAGCATTGAAATAAAACAACAGGGAATAATAGACCATGATCAATGATACAATTGTCTTTAAGGAACTTACATTCTAATAGTAGGAGAGTAAATAAGTAAATAAATAATAAACAAACAAACATATATAATAAATATATCTTCGGATTACAAGAATGATGAAGAAATAAGACAAAATGATGAAGAGGAAGTAGGTGGAATATGGAGGGTACTTTCTAAATAAGTGGATTTAGAAGGCCTCTTTGAAAGAAGAGTCAAAATCTGCATGTGTTAACCAAACAGCAAGGCAGAGTTTCTACAGGGAGGAATAATGTGGTAAGAGGAATATACTGGTAGAAAAAATGAACAATATTCAAATTATGTATTAAAAGTGATGGTAAAGAGTTAGCGTTGGATTCTAAGTGTAATAAGAAGCTATTGAAGTTTGGAAATACCATCTAAGTTACATGTTTAAAGTTCACCGTGGCAGCTATATGGAGAATGGGTTGTACTGAGTAGCAACTGTGAGATAGGATCTATCAGAGTAGTCTGGGCTTGGGCAAGGTTAGTGACAGGGAAGTGGATGGATTTGAGCTATATTCTGGGGCTGAAAGAGAAAGAATTTGCTACTGAGTTCCCTTGGGTGGGGGATGGGGATGAGAGAAAGAGACAAATCAATGTTAGCTCTTACCTATGACTGATGGACCATTTACTATGTAGTTAAAATTGGGCAGGGAATGGGTCAAGGACTGACAAGGAGGTCTTAATCTTAGATTAGTATAAACATTTTGCTAAGGGCTAGTATTATTGTACATGCATTATTTTTAATTGTGGTATAATTGACATGCTACATTATAGTAGTATTTATTAAATATTTATACAAACTCTAAATAATAGTTACTACCATTTTTTTAGATATAGAAAACCAAGGCTTTGGAAGGTTAAATAACTTACTCAAAGTCAGATATGGAACAGATATAAAACTCACACTCAGGACTCTGATAATAGCCCATTCTCTTAACCACTAAACAACTTTAGCTACAGATGCCAAACAGCACAGCATGGCATAGAAGAGGGAAGTTTTAACTGTGCCTTTCCAGTGACTATTTTGAAGCTATTGGCTTAGTCTTTGTTCATAGCACATACATATGATTTTTTGTTTTTCCTGGTATATTCCTTTCAGCTGCTCAAACCTCAAGTTTGTGAAATTCATGAAATCTGTAATAATAATGTAAACCAAACTAGTCTAAAAATTACTTTAGACTGGCTATTTCTTAGGTTTTTTACTACCTCTGTACATGTTTCAAAATACCCTTTAAAAATTTTTTTGTTCCTCTCTTTACCAACATATATACACTTACATCTTGTCAGTTATTGTTCACTCTCTCAATGACACCTGGAGGTTCACATTTATATTCATTTAGAGGTTAAAGGTGTTGTTGCTGCTGTTGTGAGTGGTGATGGGGTGTGGTGGGGACAATAGTGGTCATGATCCGGATGGTGAAAATAGAGGTGAATTTGTGATTATTGTGATGATGGTGGTGGCAGTGGGGTTGGCAGTAATGAGGGTCATGATGAACTTGGCTATCGGTGAATAGCGATGTGTGTGATGTTCATGGTAGTAGCATTATTCTTGTCTTTTGTAAAAGGTTACTTTTCATCAGCCTGAGTTACAAGAGAATAAATGAAAGACAATGAAACAAAACACCTTCCATTACTATTCTGTATTCTTTTACATTCTTCCCAAGAAGAAGGTGAATTTAGGTTTCATAACGTGTTTTAAGTCAAGAAAGATTACTGGCAATAATTAATAGTCTGTGCCATGTACAATTTGAGACTTTTGACCTGTATTGACGCATTTAATTCTCACAAAAAAACCTATAATTACCTTCATTTTATGGATAACACAATTGAGGCAGACAAAGATTAAATCATTCACTCGAATTTACATAGATAGTAAGTGGCAGAGTAGAAACTGAAATGTGGATGTCCTGGCTCCACTCTAGGCACTCTTTAAGGATACTCCCCACTATAGATCTCAACCTGAACAGGCCCCAAACCATCCTTGTGACAGGATGTGTGTGGCCTTTGGTAAATCACTTTTGGCCTTTCTTTAGCATTTAAAGGTCTATGTCTATTAAAATTGAATTAGTGTTTTAGAATAATTTTAGCTTATTTCACACCTGACTTGTAATGATACAAGTATTGTTTTCTTTCCATTAGTAATTGGACTTCCATTTGGCCTATTAATCATCAGGATCTATACAATTTTTAAATTAATAATATATTTTATGTAACTCATATTTAATTTGCTCTCCTTGTAAACTCTCTTATTCATTTAAAACATTTATTACTGTCCACAGTGGTCCAAGAACTGTACTAGACTATGGCTCATTATTGTTATTTCACATTCTGGCATACTCTACTTTTCCTAGAACCACAGGGAGTTCTGAACTTTAAATTTTACTTTAACTAAAGAGAATGTTTAGTATTCATAGCATTGGTATGATTTAACTAAAAAGTGTTTCTTGCTTCAATTGAATAACAAAATGTTTTTCTTATAGAACCTAAAAATTGATAGAATGTTAAAATTCTTTGCTGAATTTAAATATCCATAAGCTGATCTTCAATTTATGCAGGAATTGCTCTAGATATAATTTTAGAGCACAGCAGAAGCTATGTTTTTCTTTAAGTGGAATATATAAAATGGAAAAGCAGGTGATAAGTGGGTCTTGATTCTTACATCAATTAGTGCTTTTTAAAAAAATCAAAGTAATACAGTAGACTCTGTTAACCGGAACTGAAGCATTTTTGCCGCTAGCTTGAGAGAGCTAGTTCCTGCAATTGCACTATATGGAGAGTCTACTTACAGTTAGCTGGCATTTAGCAATCCGCATGGGTTCCAGTTAAGTGAGAATCTACTGTATAAGTTTTGGAGATACATGACAGTGATGTTTACATAATGTGAATGTACTTAGTGCTGTTGAACTGTATACTTAAATAAAATGGTAAATTTTAATACATATATTTTACCACACTAAAAATTTAAGATAATTTTTACTTACAGATTTTACCAATCCTGAATTCAAATAGTATAAGGAAAAGCAAAAACCAAAGAATTTAAAACTAACTCTTGAAATATATACTTTGTCATTATTTTTATGATCTTTGCAATCATCCCACACTAAAGTAGTTAATAGACATTTGTTAAGTACTCTTGTGATTACAGTTTTATAATAGTTACTGAATTAACAGATAATAGCTTGCATAATTATTAGCCATCTTTATAAGCATATAAAACTAAAGAGACAATTCTAAAGACTTTGTATTGAAATAGTTCATGAAGAGCCTTTCTTTAGGCTGGACTCTGGAGCTGGTTCTCCCTTCTCTATCTTCATCCCCAGTCCTTCCTCTTGAGCATTTCAAACATACTGACTCTGTTGTCAATCTGTTTCTATTATGGGAAGAAAAAAAGAGAAACTTTGGGAGGAATAAAGGAAAAACAGTAAGATGTGGGAGATCATAGACTTGTTAAGATTTTATTTTTTATCTACATATGCAACCTCCCCACCCCCTAATCATTACAAGTGATGGGTACCCAGTACAGTTTTGTTAAGTCAGGAGTGATCATACTAAACCTTCAATATAACCAAATGTAACCAAAATTGGTAATTTACCAATTGAATAACAAAATGTTGAATTTCAAAATGTTGTTCATCATCTGCCTCCCTTTATTTTCTCCCTACTCACGAAATACTGACTTCCTATTTGTTCCATCCAAATCTCTTGCCCCTTTCTTTACAGTATTTAGTTCCATTATTCGTCCAGTGTTCCCTAAACTAGAGATCTGAGAGTCATTTTATATTTCTCCATACCCTCCAATTCAATTACTATGCCCACCTAATGATATGACATATATCTGAAATATTTTTCTTTCTTTTTATCTCTACTACCTCTGTCCTAGATTCAGCCATTTTATTTCTCTCTTATTTCCAACAATAACCACAATAATCTTTCTCTATTACTTTGTAATTAAATCCATCCTTTACTTTTTTTACCAGAATAATCACTTTAAAACAATCTCACCATAATATTTTTCTACTTAAAATCATGTAATTACTTTCTATCTGATAAAATACCACGTGAGTCAGGCTTCCTATTTAACCAATATCATTTTTTTTTCTTTTTATATCTTCATAGACTTCCCTTTTGTCCAAAAAACACTCTTCTTTTTTTTTCAGTTGAGTAACACAACTCATCTTTTGAGACTTATTTTATACTGCCTCTCCTTTATAAATAAAGTCTTTTCTGAATGTCACCATTTTCTCCACTCTTCCATTCTATTCTTGACCACAACTACTCCAAAAGTTCAACCTTAGTGCTTCATAACTTTATGTATTTAGATTATATTGAAGTGACCAGCTTATTGGGTCCAGCATGGTGGTATAGGTAGACTCTGAATTCACCTTCTCCCATAGACACATGAAATGTATATCTACATATAGAGCAATTCCTCCAGAAGAATCACTGAGGGTTAATAAAATAGCTTCTGTAAAACAAATATGAGAGAGGGACCACATAGAAGGATAGGAGATATGGTAGAGGAACATTGGTCTGTGGAGACAATCTGCTGAAGAAGGGTTCACACTGAGAGGCCTGTGCACAGAGTCACATGTCCTGGGGCACAGCAACAAAATGGCAATTTGAAGGCTACCTAGAATATAAATGTGAAAAAAAAATCAATTTACTAACCATAAGGCACCTGCCAAATAGGTGGGTACCTGTGGGATCTCTTAGGGATCAGAGGTTCCAGCTAACACTGTCATTAACATTCCCCTTCCAGTTAGATAGCACAGGTGAGAGCTCAGACAAAGCACTCTAGACAGCCTGCAAGGCTGTCACAGTGAGCTCTGGGAAACCTCACTCAGTACCTGCTCCAGACATGGCAAGCCGGTCTGCTGGGGGCCCCCCACAGAGCTGGATGGGCCCACTCAGCTCTAGCCAGCCAGCCATAGCCACCAGCACACACATTCATATAGAGGTTGCTTCAACACAAGTCTACTTCCTCAAGCTTGGGAGAAGTAGCTGCTTCAGCTAAGTCATAAAAACAAAGAAAGTCAAACAAAATGAGGAGATAGAGAAATATATTCCAAATGAAAGAGAAAGAACACAAAAACAGAAAAAAAAAAACACTAATGAAGTGAGATAAATAATTTGCCGGATTAAGATACAAAGTAACTGTTATAAGTAGTCTCACTTAACTTGGAAGAAAAACAGAGAACACAGTGAGAACTTTAACAAAGAGTTCAAAGTATAGAAAAAGATCTAATGAAAGCAGAAGTATATAATAGTTGAAATGAAAATTATACTAGAAGGAATCATCAGCAGATTAGGTAATACAGGAAATGATATTAGTGACCTGGAAAACAGAACAGTAGAAATCATCCAATCAGAACAGGAAAAAGAAAAAAAATGTTTTTAAGATTGTTTAAGGGACTTCTGGGACAACATCAAGCAACCTAACATTTGAATTATATAGATCCCAGAAGGAGAAAGAAACATAAAGGAGCAGAAAATTTATTTGAAGTAATAATGGCTGAAACTTTCCTAACCTGGGAAAGAAAACAGACATCCAGATTCAGGCAACAGAGAGAGTCCCAAACAGTATGAACCCAAAGAGATCCACACCAAGACATATTATAATTAAAATGGCAAAAATTACATATAAAAAGAACTTAATTTTCTTCTTTATTCAAGAGGAAAATACATAGTCACATACAAGGGAAACCCGATAAGACTATCAACATATTTCTCAGCAGTAATATTGCAGGCCAGAAGGGAGTGGTAGGATATATTTAAAGTGTTTAAAGGAAGAACCTACAACCTAGACTACTCTCTACCCAGCAAAGTTACTCAGAATTGAAGAAAAGATAGTTTCCTAAAGAAGCAAAAACTAGAGGAGATCATGACCACTAAACCAGCTTTGAAGGATTTGTTAAAGAGATTTCTTTAAGCCAAAAAAAAAAAAAAAAAAAGGCCATAACCATAGTTAAGAAAACATATGGTGGGGAATCCAGGATGGCTCAGTGGGTAAAGTGCTCACTTTGCAGCGCCAGGGACCGGGAATTGAATCCTGGCCCTGGCCCGTGCAGACCCATATGCTGAACTGGGGAGTTCCCCCAGTTCAGTTCTCTGTCTCTGTATCTCTCTCTCTATCAAAAATAAAAAATATATATATATATATTAAAAAAAAAAAAAAGAAAACATATGAAAGAAAAACACCTCATTGGTAAAAGCAACTATATAGTAAAGACCGTGTGGCTCAGCTACCTAAAAAGCTAGTATAAGTGTTAGAAGTTGAAAGTAGCAAAATCAACTATAACTATAATAAATAATTAGGGAACGTACAAAACAAAAATATCTAAAATGTGATATCAAATTGTGTATAATGCTGTCCATTTTAAGTTGATAAACACCTATCATCTTGAAATGAGCTGCTATAAATAGGTCTTTATATGTTAAGCTCATGGTAATGAGAAACCAAAACCCTAGAAAAAATACATAAGAAATACTGTAAAAAGAAATGAATCCAAACATAACATTAAAGAAAACCAGCAAACCAGATATAAAGAGAAAAAGAGAAGAAGATATGGAGAAGAAATAGAAAAACAACCAAAAAATAAATAACAAAATTGCAACAAAGATATATCTGTCTATAATTATGTTAAATGTAAATGGACCAAATGCTTCAATCAAAAGACATAGGGTGACTGGATGGATAAAAGAGCAAGACTCACCTATCTAAAATGTTCACTTCAGATCAAAAGACACAATGACTGAAATTGAAAATATGGAAAAAAAAACTTTCTGTGCAAATAGAAATAAAAATAAAGCAATTTGGAAATCCAATAAAATCCTAATCAAAATATCAATGACATGTTTCATGGAACTAGAACACATAATCCTAAAATTTATGTAAAAGCACAAAAGATCCTGAATAGCCAAAGCAATCTTGAGAGAGAAGATCAAAGTTGGAAGCATCATGCCTCCTGTATTCAAATATACACAGAAGCTATATTAATCAAAACAGTATAGTATGGACACAAAAATGAAAACACCAATCAATGGAACAAAATAGTCCAGAAATAAACCCACACTTAAATGTCAATTAATCTATGACAAAGGAGTCAAGAATATAAAATGGGGAAATAACAATTTCTTCAATAAATGGTGTTAGAAAGGCTGGACAGATAGATACAAGCAAAAAAATGAAACTGGACCACTTTATTATACCATATACAAAAATAAACTCAAAATAGATAAAAAAAAAAAAAGTCAAAAGTAAAATTCCTAGAAGAAAACATAGGCAGTAAAATCTGACATTGATCTTAGCAATATTGTTTGTCTCCTCGGGCAAGGACAACAAATTCAAAGATAAATAAATGGGGCTACCTCAAACTAAAAAGTTTTTTAAAGTATTTTTTTTTCTTTTTTAAAATTATTTTTATTAGTTTTTGACAGAGAGGCAGATAGAGAGAGAGAGAGAGAGAGGCAGATAGAGAGAGACAGAGAGAAGGGGGAGGGCCCAGAGCAGTCTCCATAGTTGACAGTATCATTCTTTCCATATAGTTTCACTCCACAGGTGGGTGCAGGGTTGCGCAGGACAGGAACTGGGCCGGGAGCCTCCTACATAGGCCCCAGCAAGAACTGAACTGGGGGCAAATCCCAGCTAGAATATGGGTTCGCTTGGGCCAGAGCTGGGATTAGATCCCTGGTCTCCAGGGCTGCAAAGCGAGCGTTCAACCCGCTGAGCTATCCTAGCTTCCCCTAAAAAGTTTTATTTTTACAGTGAAAGAAACCCTCAACAAAACAAAAGAAATCCCACTGATTAAGAGAAGATATTTGCAAATGATATATCCAATAAGGGTTTACTATACAAAGTATATAAGAACTCATAAAACAGAATGTTAGAAGAACAACTGATTTTAAAATAGTCAGAGGACTGATTTTTAAAATAGGCAGAGGACCTGAATAGATATTCCTTCAAAGAAGACATACATGTGGCCAATAGATATCTGGAAATATATTCAACATCACTAATCGTAAGGAAAATGCAAATCAAAGCATCAATGAGCTATCACCTCACACTTGTCAGAATGTCTAATATCAGAAAGTCAACACATATCAAGTTTTGGTAAGGATGTTGAAAAAAGGGAATCCTCATTGACTGTTGGTGAGATTGTAAATTAGTAAAGCCACTGTGGAAAACAGTATGGAGGTTTCTCAAAAAACTAAAAGTAGAACTGCCATACAACTCAAAAATTTGACTTCTAAGTATTTATCTTAAGAAAGCAAAAACACTAATTTAAAAAAGACATACAGTGTTCCCTCGCCACTTCGCGCTTCATGTTTTGCGGCTTCAGTGCTTCGCGGGTTTTCCCAAAATATTCATCAAAAAATAAAAATGAAAAAATACCACCATGTCGGCAGCCACATGGCGGAAAGGAGCGTTGTTTCATGTGGATGCGCGAGAGAGAAGGATCCCTGCCTGTCAAACAAAGAGCTGAGCTGCCTCAGAGTTCATCCCACGGGCTCTCATACAGGCGCGTGACTGGTTTCCGGGGCCACATCGACCCATGAGAAAATTCCTAGGGGCAAATCCTACTTCCCGGTTTTTCAGCTTTCGCAGAAGGTTCTGGTCCCCATTGACCGCGAAAAACGAGGGATCACTGTATACGCCCCATTGTGCCTTGCAGCATTATTTATAATAGACTACATATGGAAACAACCTTGGTGTCCACTGACAGATGAATTCATAAAAAAGATGTGATCATATATGTATTTGAGCAATAAAATGGAATATTGCTCAGCAATAAGAAATGCGTAATAGAATCTTGCATTTGCATCAACATGGATGGACCTAGAGAGTATTATGCTAAGTGAAATACATCAGAGAAAGACAAATACCATACAATTTTATTTACATGTGGGATGTAAAACACAAAACAGAAATAGGTTCATAGATACAGAGAACAAATTGATGCTTGCCAAAGGTGAGGTGTATGGGTAGATGGGTGAAAAAATGTAAAGGGAAATAAGAAGTACTAAGGTCCCGTTGTAAAATAAATAAGTCACAGAATATAATTTACAGCACAGGGAATATAGGCAATAATATAATAACTTTGTATAGTGACAGATAGTCACTAGGCTAATTGTGACTGCATTATAAAGTATATAAATGTCAAATTACTGTGTTGTAAACCTGAAACTAATATTGTATGTCAACTATACATTAATAAAAATAAATTTTAAAAAATTATCAACTTATCTGTCTAGCTTCTTGGTAAACATAAACTCATTGAAGTCCGGCACCATGATTTTGGTTTAATCTTTGTATCCCCAGAGTATAGCACTGTGCCTCACAAATCATTAGGCTGATAATGCAAAATGCATTTTAACTTTGTGCTTTTCCTAAATATATTTTGAGGTAGCATAACAATTTTAAGAAATGCTTTCTACTAGTTCTTTTTTTACTGAACATAATGTGGGTTGGCTAGCAGTTCATTCACATTTGTTATGTATAAATACATGTAAAAGTTATTTTGAGTTATCTTTCTTCATTGCATTCTCAAAGCAAGGCATTTGAATGTATGAGAGAAGAAATACTTTCTCAACCTTAAAAGATTTAATCTTTACTTTTTCTAATATGGTCAGATTAAACTTCTTTAGGTCACTTTCCTCTGCCTTATTACTTTTGTATTCATTTTACACAATATATAGGCCACATTCTGTTAATACTTGAAAGTATTAAGAGATACATATTAGTTATTGCTTAATGATACTCTCAAGAAAAGTAATGTCAAATAGGTTGTAATGCAATATCACTCTGAGTTATTTGCCTATGTTAAGACAGAGAGAATTCCTCAAGCTTTCTTTTATGTGGTAGAGAATTGGAAGGAAGTCATCAGCAGATCATAAGCTAAATGGTTAAATGACTACAGGTAAAGTAGGAAAATTAATCAATTATAGTTGAAGTCAAGGCAACTTCTGGAAAGCATTTACACCATTGTGGGTATAATACCTGTCAAGACTCTGAAACTACTTGCCCAATCTGAGCTTCCAGTGTTAAATACCTTCCACATACAACTCAGGCCTGACCTGGTATTGAGCCAATCTTTGCCAACCCTGGTTGTCTCGCTGCCTTAGGCTTGATCCCTTGTGTTCCTAGAGCAGAGACTTGGTTATTTTAACCCTAAGAGCACCTGCCTCCTGCTGAACCCATTTCCACTGTGTGAGCCATTCTATAAGATGTTATTTTCCAATTTAAATGCCAGATTTCGTCCTTGGCATTATCATCTACTTACCGTAACTCAAACACTGCCTATTTTCCTAGCTTCTGCTTGTAGCATCTACTAGGAAGACCAGATCTTCCCATTGTCCCAAGACACTGCCATTATCTGGAGTTCATCTTCATTTTGACACTTGTTTTTGCAAAAAGAATATTTCCAGGGTAGTGTTAAAAAGTAAATTCTAAAAAGAGGAATAGTGTTCTGGAGCCTATTAAATTTCTATTTATGCATTGTTGATGTTGTTGTAAGTATTTAAAATAATTATAATTTAAAAATATTAGCTAAACTTGGATCATTTGCTAAGTGCAAATTAATCTCAGGTCATTAAGATAGAAATGAAATGAAAAAATATATATAAATTAAAATTTTTCCAGTCCCAGAAACTTAGTGTTATCTGGATGAAGGCTGATTAGATTTTCAAGACATCTGTATATGCTGGAGATTTTTGGTGGAAACCATGGTAACCAAGCTTAATATTTAGTGAGCATTTACCATGTACCAATTTCTATTCCTTGTATTCATATTCATTATTTAATCCTCACAACAACCCTGAGATATAAGTAAAGTTATTATGATCTCTACATCACAAATTTAAGAAAAAAAAAACACAAAAATGGAAGCCAGGTAAATCAAGCACCTTGTCTAAGATCATTCAATAAAAAGTAGAGTAAGCAAGTGGCTCCAATGGCTTTTCTCTTAAATTATGATGCTGTGCTGCCCAACTCAGTCACTTCTCAGGGCCTTTAATGTAGCTCTAACATTAACATTATGTCTCAATATTTATAACAATTCAGTTCTTTTTCAGCTTACTTATATCTTTTTTCTTTAATACATTATTTTTTTGCATGCCAATATAGCTGAAGTCATCCATCCCATTACTGTCAGAACCACTACTGAACAACATAACTATGCTCATTACTCCCTGATTTCAAAAATGCCTTCTCATTTCACACAGAATACAGTTCAGAATACTTGACATGGCATGAAATTATTCTCCCATCACTGACATCAGCCTGCCATGGTATATAGTCACCTCTTTCCAGAGGCTTTCTACTCATGCAGTTGAACTTTATGCCTAAAATTCCCATTCTTTATTTTGTGGTTTAGCAATAGACTTATTCTTCTGGCCTCCAAGCAAGCTACCAGCAAATCTATAGTTTCTTCCATCAACTCTCTAAGACCCATGGCTTGCGTTTCTTTCATCTAAACTTACCTGTAGTTTGTTATTTTGGTATGCTTTTTCACCCTTCTTACTCAGATTGCCTGAATTAATTGTCATATCCTGTTGGGATATGTTTATTTTTTTTGTTACATCAAAATCTTTTTGGAAGGCAATGGGATATAAATACATGTATACTAAAAATAAAATAAAATCTATCCTTTTAATGCCAAGCTTAGCAGCAATTTCCTCATGAAGCCTTTTTAACTCTCCATCTGTCTGAAATATTTGCCTCATCCTTTGTACTCCTGTGATTCTGTTGATATATTCTCAATGGCATCTCAATGCATGGTCCTGTATTTCAGCTACGTATGTATGCCTCTAGCTCTTCTGACGTAATCGTAAGCACTTTAAGATCCATCCTTAATTCCTCTTTCTATCTTACATAGTTTCTTTTACATAATATAGTTTCTTTTACATAATATAGTTTATTTTACATAATATAGTTTCTAGTGAGAATTCCACGGTCATTTGAATCATTGCTCCACAATGTGTACTGTATCATTTTTCTCAAGCTGCTTTAAAGATTTTTTTATTTGTCTTTAATTTTTAGTCTTTTGATTTTGTTGAGTCTGAGCATGGATTTTCTTGAGCTTATTCTGTCTTAGTTTCTCTGAGCTTCATGAATCTGTTGATTTGTCTTTTGCCAAATTATGAAGTTTTTAGCCATTATTGCTTCAAACATTTATTTGAGCAATACACTCCCTCTCCTTTCCTTATGTAACTCCACTGATATGTTTTGGATACTTTGTATATTATCTCATCGATCTCTGAGTCTGTTAATTTTCTTCTTTTATGTTTCTTCTATTGTTCAGATTGGATATCTTTGTCTTTATTCAAGTTCACTTTTACCTTTCTTTTCTTTTTCTTTTTGAACTCATCCAATCATTATTTTTTGTCATTGTATTTTTGAGTCATAAAACTTCCAATACATTCTACTTTTTTCGAATGTCTTCTATTTCTTAGCCAATAGTTTCTATCTTTCCTTTCATTTCAAGAGGGTCTACCATTACTTCTTGCAGCATGGTTATAGTAGATGCTGCGAAGTCCTTGCCTCATAACGTCAACATCTGTATTATTTCAGGGTTGCATCATTGACTATCTTTTTCCTTAGAAACTTTTGAGATTTTTCTGGATTATCATCTGTTGAGAAATTTAGGTTTGTATCCTGAACATTTTAATTATCACGTTAACTCTGGGTATTGTTTAATTCTTAAAAGGAATGTTAATTTATTGTTGTTGTTGTTGTTGTTGTTTTAGCAGATAATTGACCTTGTTCAGCCCAACTCACAAATTCTGATCTGCTTCCTGTGAGTTGTGGTTCCCATGTGAGTTCAGTTTTCAAAATCATCGTAATTTTATTCAGATTTATTCTATATTTACAAGATCTGTAGGACTGTCTAGAACTTGGGTGGTGGGCTACCCTCTAATTCAGTTTCCCAAATGGTCAGTATGCTTCTCAAGGTCAAATCTACTCATAAATAGCTAAGGGCTATACTGAGGAGATCATATACAATTTTTAAAAATAACTGTAGTATGTCACCATCTATTCCAGGATCTCCCTGAAGTTTTTTTTTGTTTTTTCTGTTTGTTTGTTTGTTTGTTTGTTTTTGCCTCCCCTAGCTCTCATATTGTTCTTCTGCTAGAAATCCAAGGTCTTAGTTTTCCTTGTTCTGCCATTTAATCCCTCGTATAGCCTCTGCCTCCAGGACCATATATTTAGTAAGGTGGTATAAAGAGGGGGAAAAAAAAGGGAGGTATTCACCCATGCTTTGGAGGCCATGGTTTCACTGGTGAGAGAGAAGAGCCTTCCTTCACTGTGGTTGTAGGCACCAAACACTGCTATGGAATTGCCAAGGGACTACAATGAGAGAGATTGGAGGGATACATAGGACAAGATATTTTTTCCACTCTCTGACTGATAGGGTCCTAATTTTCTACCCCTTGAAACAGAAAAACCAGGCTTTTCATATTGCTCTCTATCTAAAATTGGTGTACAATTTGAGGTTTGAGGCTAACTGTCTTTAAGTCCAGGTTAGGAAAACCGAGATAGGAGTAAAACCAGGAAATCAATCGCTGATTCAGGGCACTTCATGCTAATTTCCTTACCCAAGCCTCCTGCTAACATTTGATGGTCAGCATCCTCGGATAGCTGTTTCATGTATTCTGTGCAGGGTTTATAGTTGGCTTCAGTGGGGAAGACAGGGTGGAATATGCTTACTACTTTTTAACTAAAACTATGAACACCACCACTCTCCTTAGTTTTTATGATATTTGGCTGTTTTGAGATCTACCTGAATTGTCCCCATTGGGTTGCCATATTATTTGCCAGAAGTGCTTATCTGCTAACTCTGAGATTTTATGGCATAGTCCCCACTTTTGTATATCTTAAAAAAAATGTTAAATAAGCTTGAAAAATGCCCTAAACCTTGAATCTTAAATCTTATCCATTTTGACAAAACTTCATTTTTTTCCCATTTTCATATTCTGCATTTAAGCATTTGAGACAGCAATTACCATTTTGTTTGTATGAAAATAACTGACGAAAAAGGCATAGCTTTTCTACAAACCTACAAAGATAAAGGTAAGTTTTAGCTGTTTCTCTAGACCAGTGATGATATGAATGACCACATGAGTCTATATGTTTTAGATTATTTTGTTTATAGGCTTTGCAAATAATTTATGTGATCATCTGAGAGGCATTTAGACTGTATTGGTGAGGTTAGGTGGATGTTCAAGGTCAAAAAGCAAAGAATTATAAGACTGGGACTGTTTTAACTTGTTTTTCTACTTCCAAACATGCCATCACCTCATTAAGCTCATTTGCCTATGGATAAAAAGTTCAGAGACAGAAATACAGTGACTCTGAAGTTTTCTGTAATGCGTAGTATTGAGTTGAAGAGCACAAGTGTAAAACAGACACCCAGGCACTTTAACCAGCAGCTGTAACCACAGCAAACCCAGCACAGGACACTTATAGTTGAGAAGAAAAATAAGCCAAGATTGTTTTAATGGCCCTTTCAGCACACTTGAAAAGTTGAATACCATGAAAATACTTTCTACTTGGGAATACCATTTAAATGAGCAATTTACATAATATGTTAAAAAATATAATGGTCTCAGATGGATTCCTTCTTTTTTTTTTTTTTTTTTTTTGTAGGTTATGTACTGATATCTCTCTTGATTGCTAAAGATACCATAAATATTTTAAAGGCAAATTGTGGATAGAACTATGTTTCCTGACAAAATACTTCTAAAGCCTAAGTACAAACAGTATATGGGAAGATTTTTGGGGAAAATGGGGTGAATTTGAGAAGTAGGAAAATAGCTGGAATTTGCTTATCTTAATGGTAAATAGTTCTTCTTATATCTACTACCTAAACTGACCACAGAACTGGGAAGTGAAAATTGATTAGAAATTATACATCAGTGGTGTCCAACATTTTGGCTTCCCAGGGTCATGTTGGAAGAAGAAGAATTATCCTGGGTCAAACGTAAAATACACTAATGGTAGCTGATGATCTGGGGGTGGCGAAGGTTGCAAAATACCTCAGTGTTTTAAGAATTTGTGTTGGACCTCATTCAAAGCTGTCCTAAGCTGCAGGTTGGACATGCCTGTTACACAATCTTACCAATGTTTTATTATAGAATCTCAACCATTTTATTAAAACTTCTGCATATCAGGTTTTTATTTAAAATCCATTCTAGGTTTTCATGTGAGCAAGCTGGCATCTTCAGCTTAAAATAGTCAAGTTTTCTAGCACTTTTGCAGAAATTCAGTATAGTCTGAGGTTAAAAATATGTTTCACTCCTTGAAAGCAATGTTTTGTAGATTTTCTTAAGAAGGGAAGGAAAAATACTGCTTAGGAAAATCACTATGCAAAATAAGTATATCCCAAAAGGTAGAAAATAGAAATAATGGCCAGAGACCAAGGTATCGTATTTATTTATGTGACTGAATTCTGGACTAAAATTATTATACATCATATTATAACCACACTAAGAAAATATTAGCTATTTTATGCTGTATATTACATATTGTTGTATTTATTAACTTCCCTATTATTCTAAATCATGCATGTTATTTTATGGTGGGACAAGAATTGACATCTTTTTAAATAATCCAAAGAATTGCAGAAAATATTGTAGTAACTTTTTTTCCCCCAAGATCATGTACAGATAAGCTCATATTAGTAAAGGACATCATTTTAGCATAATGTTTGACATCTTTATTAATTATCTATAGATAATATTATGTTAAAGCTTATCCAGAATGGAATAGTTCTGTGAAAGTTATCTATGGGTTTACCTAACTCTTAAATCTCCCAAGACCCTTTAATTAAATCAATTAATTACAAAAAAAAACTTTTTTAAGATTTGTTTTTATTGTTTTCGAGAGAGAGAGATACAGAGACAGAGACAGACAGAAAGGGGAGGGCCCAGAGCAGTCTCCACAGTTTCACAGCATTGGCTTTTCCATATAGTTTCATTCCACAGGTGGACTCGGGGCTGCACAGGGCAGGAACTGGGCTGGGGTCTCACCCTGGTGAGAACCGAACTTGGGGCACTCCTCAGTTCAGCATATGGGTCCGCACGGGCCGGGGCTGGGATTTGATCCTCGGCCCCCGGGGCTGCAAAGCGAGCTCTTAACCCACTGAGCCATCCCGGTTTCCCCTAAATCAATTAATTATAAATAGTTTGAAATAATATTAAATGCACCAGGTTGATTTCCTGGAAATTAGTTTTGTTTTGAAAGTTTGATAAGAATATAATTTTTTTATTAAAAGCTACACAGCTGTTGTAACTTGACACTTGCTGACTTTGTAGACAACATTATCCAAGAACCTTAAGCTGCTCTAATGGCTTAGTTTAGGAGAGAGGGAGAAAAGCCTGTGAGAGAACATTTGTGGTTTTAGTGATGAAAGAAAAAGTTAGCAGTTGCAAAATGTTTACTAGGTAGGTGAAGTGAAGATAATGAATATGTTTCTGATGTCCATGGAAATTATATTATGTCTAATAGTTAAGTACAGAATAAAGATAATCCTAAAGAAGGAGATACCACTATTAGTTATTTAATGACTCTAAATCTTGATATTTTGAGGAACAGAAGTTTAACTAATAGTGTCCTGCCATCTTAACATGTATTTTAATAAGCTGACTGCTGTTCTGATGAGTATAATTTTTAAGGTGTGAATGGTAGTAAGATTCCAAAAACAGTTCTACTAAAAGCAGCCATTCACTTAAGACTTCATTGGTAAATGCTTTTGAATCAATTTGTATTTCCAAAGCCTTTATTATTTATTTTTTCAAAAACTGGCACTTTAGTGTTTAGTTGGGTGTTATTTTGTGTCTTCCCCTGTTACTTATGCATTAATTAGTTTTGTTTACCTGTGCATAATTTTTCCTAATTTCACAACAGTTGTTGTTTTTGTAATTGACAATGCAATTTACTGCATGTGTGCTTTCTGGCCCCCAAACAAGAATGTTAACGTGTAAAGCACCAGTCTCTTTATTTCAGATTGTTAAAAAAGGGATTGGTTGTGACTAATTTCCAATTAGTTTGCTGTGGTTACAGGGAACAAAACAATTGCACCTACTAATTAAAACTTAAAATATTCCAAAGTGTCATCTTTAGGTGTCTCTGGAATATATAATTTCCATTTTGGTTCATTGCTGGATCTATAATACCCGTGAGCTTGACAGCTCTATTAATTTAAAGGCTTAGTAATACCTATTAGTACAAAACATGAAAAAAAAAATACCATTAATCATTTACTTTAATTTTGCAGCTCTGTCATTTTCTCAGTATGTTTTAAAATTATGATGACACCATAATGTGCACGAATCTACCTGGATGAAGGGGAAACAAATCACACTACTTAGGAGAGATCCTGTACATTATTAGAGCTTAATTAATGCCAAACTGATTAGATTTGATTGCATTTTTCACAAAAATATTTTAAATATTTTTTTACCATATTTAAAAAGTTATTCCAAACATGTTATATTTAGAATGAGACTTATATTTTATAGTTCTTCTCTTTAATACATTGTATTTTAATATTGTGGAATCAATCTAAATTGTTTTTTTAGTCATTAGTTTCAACTTAGAAAAGTTCATATAATTTAAGCTAAAATATAATAGAATCTCTCATCTTCATATTCTTTAATAGAAACTTCTAACCCAACTTGGGCACAATGTCCAAGAACACTAAAGGGCAAAAATTGAAATGAGGACTATACCAAGTATATAACACTTTATGCACTTATATTGATTTGATCCAGGTCTGTTAAACATTCTAAAAGCAGTAACATTGTATGCACTTAACAGAATTTTGTCATTAGCTTTCAAGAAAACCTTTTCTTTTTTATATTTGTGTCTAGTTCAAAATTGAATGTATTTCTCTAGAACCAGTAGTCTCTTGCTCAATAGGCATCATCAGACTAATAATAGTAGATTTGATTTCTTTCCCTCCAGAGCAATTAGAGGTCTCTCTTCTGGGGATACAAACTGTAGAATCACAAGATTTGAGTCTGACTGTCTTCCTACATTTGCCTTGTAGTCATACCATAGCTAACTCTTCATTTCCTCTGATTTTCTATATTAAAATTAGAAAGGATAGATAACACATTTTAAGCTTTTCCTCAAACAGCAACAAACTGTACTGTTGAAAGTTTTAAAGAATAAGGTATATGCCCAGGGTGAATGACAAATTTTAAATAAAAAATTGAATTAAGAAATTGTAATAAAAATACAATGAAGAAAATTTAATAATTTATTGCTTTTATTGCCTTAATAGTTAGAATATAGTTGCACATGTTTCATTCGAAAAGAAAAAAATAGGTGTTTTTTTTTTAAGTTTACATATTACATTATTTTATCCACATGACAATTCCATGGGACATTATTAGACATGTTTAGTCAAGAAACTTATGACTTCAATTATAGGTGGAATACAAAACTTATGAAGTAACAAAGAAACAAAATCTCACAGACACAGTCAATAGTTTGGTGGTTTGGGGAGGGGATGTTGAAAGAGGGCATCAAATATATGGTGAGCACATAAATTGCTTTTCTTCACTTCCATTTGGTATTTATTAATAAAATCTTTTAAATATAAAGAAATTATAGATAGAATTATTATATGACCAGTAATGTCTCTTCTGGGTTTCTACCCAAAATAATCTGAAAACATTTGTCCATAAAGATATATGTACCCCTATGTTCATTGCTGCATCATTCACAGTGGCCAAGACACGGAAACAACCAAAGTGTCTTTTCATCGATAATTGGATAGAGAAGATATGGTACATATCTACAATGAAATATCACTCAGTCATAAAAAAGGATGAAATACTGCCATTTGTGACAACATGAATGGATCTTGAGATTATCATGCAAAGCAAAACAAGTCAGACAGAAAAAGTTGTGAACCATATGATTCCCCCTCATATGTAAATATAAACTTGAAAGCAACAAATGCACAATACAAATAAACAAGCAAAAACTCCTAGACACAGAAAACAGTTTATTGGTTGTAAGGGCAGAAGTGGGGATGTACAAGAAGATAAAAGGGGTCAAATATATGGTGACAGAAAGAGATCTGACTTGGGTGGTGAGCACAAAATAAAGCATAAAAATTATGTATTATAGAATTATACACTTGAAACATATATAATTGTATTAACCAATGTCACCCCAATAAATAGAATTAAAGAAAACATGATCTCTGAACTCAGTGCATTACTCAGAGTCATACAAATATAAAATTTCAGTAATTATATAAATTATCTGAACAAAAGGTTCATGGTGTTGTGATACTGTGGTACTATGGTACTGTGATAGGATATAATAGAAGAATTTAATCTTCTCAAAGGAGATCTAAGGAGACATTTAAAATAACTCAAAATAGACTTGAGAACTAAAGGATGAGGAGCCCATAACTAAGCATATTGGTAGGAAAAGTATCCTATGCACAGGAAACAACATGGGGTGGGGAAGATCATTATATACACAAGGAGCTTAATGATGAAATGACAGATGTGGAACAGAAGAAAGAGAGGTGTGGGGTAAGGGAGGTGATTTAGTGTGAATCAGGGCTGCAGGGCCTTTGATGCCCATAGGAAGGATTTTTAGCTTTATTGCAAGAGATGGGAGGAACTTTAGAGAGTTTAAACATCGGAGTGATATGATTGGATTTGCATGGTAATAAAATTCTTCTGGATGGGGAATGCTTTGGAAGGGAAAGCCATAACCAGTTAGAGTTCTGCATTTGTTCAGGCCTTAGAGTGGTAGATGTAGAAGTAAAAAAAAAAATATCAAAAGATACAGAAAACATTTAAGGGATAATATCTATAGATTTGTAATGAGATCTAAGGAGAAGGTGCTAAGGATGAGCAAGATTTCTGACCTGAACAATTGAATAAGTAATAGGGCAATTCCTTGGAAAAGGAGAATCTGGAAAATATGTAGGTTAATTTCTATCTACTCTGATTTCATTCAACTAAATCATGTTCCTCAGTGAATGTTATAGGCACATTGTTAGGAATATCAATTAGCATGACATCATGTGATGGCAATATTTAATGGGTAGTATGTCAGAATACTAGATTATCATGAAATAGTTTAACATCTTTAGATCAATGCTGTGATGCTTCGAATAGCCAATGATATAACTGAGTGTAGGAATTTGGGTCATTAAAGAAGATTCTTTTCAGAAGATGTCAGTATATGTTTACTGGTCTCCTTGGCTTAAAAAAAAGCTGTTCTTTCTGTGGATTATTAAATGTTTTGCATGGATTTTTCTTTTCCTAGTTTTTTCTTTGGGTAGAATTAAAACCCAGTATGTGGCTGGAATGTTGCCAGGTGTTACTGGCCCTCTCAGAGAAGACAGATGGGGGTAATATACATTCTCCCATTGTCACCCAAAAAATCTTGAAAGCCTTATGGTCTCAGATAGGAAAAGGGTTAGCGAAATCTCTTCTCCACTGGACTAAACATAATTACACTAAAAGTAGTAGTTAGTATTTACTAAACATATATATGACAAGCATAACCTCATTTGTTACTTGTAATAGTCTTGAATAGGTGCATTGTTATTCTCCTTTAGCAAATAGACACTGCGGCTCAAAAATGTGAGATAAATTGATCAGTGGCCAAGCTGGCACTCAAGCCCTTGTCTCATGTCCCAAGTCCATAATCTTAACCCCTATGCCGTGTGAAAAGACTACAAAAGGAAAAATATATAAAATATTACTTATTAAGAAAAGGACAATCGGGGAAGCTGAGATGGCTCAGTGAGTTAAGCGTTCACTTTGCAGCCCCAGGGACTGAGGTTCGTATCCTGACCCCAGCCCTTTCATACCCATATGCTGAACTGGTGTGTGCTTCCCATTTGGGAGGCCCCCAGTTCTGTTCTCGCCTTCCAGTTTGGCTCCTGGCTCAAGGGGGCGTGCCTTCCATGGGGAAGTCCCCCAGCCCAGTTCCTGCCCTGCCCAACCCCCTCCCACCTGTGTGGAATAAAACCATGTTGAAAAACTGATGATGTACAACTATGGAGATTACTCTGGGCCCTTCCCCTTCTGTCTGTCTTTCTCTGTCTATTTCTGTCAAAAACAATAAAATAAATCTTTAAAAAATAAAGAAAGGGAAAGCCGGGACGGCTCAGCGGGTTGAGCGCTCGCTTTGAGGCCATGAGGACCGAGGATCGAATCCCGGCTCCGGCCCAGACGGACCCACATGCTGAACTGGGGAGTTCCCACAGTTCGGTTCTCTGGCTGTCTCTGTCTCTGTCTCTCTCTCTATCTGTCAAAAAGTAAAGTGGAGATAACTATGCACTGAAGACAAAAAGATAATTTCTCTCTATAAATGTGAAAAGATAAAAAAAAAAAATAAAAAATAAAGAAAAATCACACATAGGGAATATTATAAATATTATTTGGTTAAGTCAAGAATGAGAATTTTGGGGGTTATGCCAGAATGGCTCAGTGGGTAGCGGCTAACCTTGCAGCCCCAGGGTCCAAAGATCAGCTCCCAGCACCAGTCCCAGCCAGTGTGGACCCATATGCTGAACTGTAGTGTGGTTCCCATGTGTGAGGCCCATGGTTTTGTCCCTGCCCAGTGCATCCCCGTATCCACCTGTGTGGAATGAAACTGTTGAAACTAATGATGTTTAACTATGGAGACTGCTCTGGGTTCTCGCCTTTCTCTCTGTTTTTGTGTCAAACAATAAAATAAATCTTAAAAAAAAAAAATAGAATGAGAATTTCTTATATTATTTTGTTTTGTTCTGCTTTTATTTTTGTTTTTGTTTCATTTTGTTTCATTTTGTTTTGTTTTTTCCATATAACCAAAAATTCAGAAAGGCTGTAGGAAAAGAAAAAACATTACTAGGTTAAAGATGTGGATTAAATTTCTCTGTACAGGCATGGAAATTATTTTTAAAAAGGTTCTTTTAAACGTTGACCTTGCCTGGCAACCAACTTATAACCATAAAACATTTTGTAAGGAAGAACCACATTTATATCTTTAAAAAGATTTCAAATCCAGATATGAATATTTCCTCTGCAATGTAGCCAACTAGCCCATCACTTTTAGGAAAAGGTCTCTCTATTCTCATTACCATACCTATTTAAAATTATTGTGAATTTCATCAGCAAGTAAGCTTCTCAAACACATTTTTTTTTTAAGATTTATTGTAAATTCTTCTCAATGACTTCTCTGGATTTGATGTTAGATCCAACACTTTAACATTAAACTTGGAAATTACTATCATTCCAGAAAATAATGGTTGGAATCATAAAGATGCTGGCACAGAGATTTTAGAAAATTGTTATGTTTCATTGCTTTGCTTTTTGGCAGTTATGGACCTGAAAATTTTAGCATGCTCTTTATTCCCACTGTCATATGGCTCAGCTACGTGCATGAATTCAAAACGGTTTCCGTTATTGGAATAAAAAAATCTTATCCCAGAATCAAGCTAGGTAACTTGTAATGTTCCAGATAATTGCTAAATTAAGCTCTCCCCACAGATACTTTATGGCATTTATTTTGCTCTGAAAACCCCATTCATTTTGAAGGTAGCTGAATAAATCCAGTGGTGTTAAACTCTTAAAGAAATGAAGCAGGGAAAGAAAATGTTGGCTAGATACGGGGGAAATATTTAAAAAGGAAAATACTACCTGCTGAGGTTTTTCCTAAAATACACAGAATTATTAGGCCCACCCTGGTGCAAAGCAATAAAGATGTTATGCATTTAAGCCAAATTTGATCAGTTGATACATTATCAGATTTGGAAAAGCTATGTTCTAATTCAGAATTTTCACAGAATGAATTCTCAATGGAAGCACTCAGTGGTACAAGACTATTCCATGTGAAATTATTTGCACTTTCATCCATTTTTTAGCTATTGATTCATTACATCATAATTTTAAATTAAAATTTGTTTCTTCCAACATATGCCTCATGATTCTAGATGTAATTTTCAGTATTTGACTGAAATTACATCAGAGATCAACACGTTATACCCCATGGGCCAAATCTGTACAGCTGCCTATTCTTGTATTGCCAAAGAGTTAAGTATTTTTATTCATTATTTTACATTTCTAAATGGTTGAAAAAAATCAAAATAAGAATCTCTTTAATGTCAGTGTTCTGCAGTTACACAGTCTAAACTCTGATAGTCAGATTTGTCCCACTGTCCTTAAGTGCCCTCTTCTTGGTGGATATTATTATAATATGAGCTTATCACACCCAAATTTCTTAAGACTTGGTCTTTCTTCTGAATACAAACTACATATCTAAAAGACCCTGAACATCTCCTTCAGAATGTCACACTCAATACTGAGTTCACCATCTTACTGGTTCTCACCTCTACCAAAATACATCTTTCTATAAAAATTATCATCACACACATAGCAAGCAGAGCTAATAGCATGGAAGTCATACTAGATTTTCGCTTTTTCTATTATAATATGCCACACAGCCAATCAACTACTATCATGTCTTTGTAGATTGTGCCTCTCTGATATCTCTCTAATATGCCACTAACATTGCTAAAGTCCATTTTGCTTTTCTGGATTATTATATTAACTTCCCATCCGATCTCCCTCCCTTTTGTATGCAATTAACCCCTAATCTATTCTTCCAGGGTAATGTTGCTAAAACTCAAGGTTAATTATGTCCTGTCCTTCCACCACCATCTAAATGTCATTGCTTTGTGCTCTCACTGAACCCTGAGACTATCTCTGAAGCACAATGCATTATCACATTTTACTACTATGAATGTTACTATCATTAGACTATTAGTACCTCCATTATGTTCCAAGGTACATTTAGCTTGGAAACTCCACCACTAAGCTGAAGTAAGCTGGTACTTAGTAGATTAACAATGAAGCTAATTACAGCTGAGTAAATTAGATTATTTGTTCCCATTAATATTAAAATAGCTCTCAGACATATGTTTTGTAAGTGAGCATAAGAAGGTGCTGGTCATTCATTCAGCCAGTCAACAGATTCTTATTATTCTTAAGCCTTAAAAAGAGAAGAAAAATGACAACTAGATCAAGACTTATCAAACTTAAATGTGCATATTGATTACCTGGGGATCTTCTGATAAACACAGTCTGCTTCAGACGGTCTAGAGTGGGACTAACCTACAATGATGTCAGTGTTCCTGGTCTATGGACCACATTTGGAAAACCAAAACACTAGAGTGCAAGAATTACCTGCAAAGGAATCTTTGTAATTGTTAATATTTTAAACATTTACACCATAATAACATATTTGTATATATATTTTTTAAAGCAGCATGTATAGAATTGCAAGAAAAGTAGCCATCCTTGGTCCCATCATTTCTGTGTTAATAGGTCCACTTTGGGATCCTTTGGCTGTTTCTTCTAGTCATCCACTCCTTGTTTGTAAACATATGATTTGCTGAGGGTTTTTTGTGTTTGTTTTTGTACCTATTAGTTATAGGTGTATGCTACTTTGTGCTATAGAAATGTGGTTTTTAACACGCTTACAATGCTCCATTTAACTCTTCTACTAATAATTAGTATGTACTGAATAATTTTGTGTATCAGATAATATTTAAGTATTTTTTTGTACATTGATTCTTTAGCCTTCAAAAGAAACTAATGAAACAGACCTATATTAAAGTCTTTATAGTATTGAGGAGAGAAATGAATCATAACCACTTTCCTACTGTCTCTAGATGGAGGTAGTGGAACAGGTAGTCTGATTTTTTAACTGAAAAACCAAGCACTGACAGCAATCACATTTTTCTCCTATAAAGGTTTTAGAATCTTTTTTTCTCTCTTTGAAACGTTGTCATAATACTCATTTTTAAAGCTACACTATATCAATTTATCTATTATCACCAGTCTCCTCCTTTATATGGCAGAAGCCCTTTCCTTAAGTTTTATTGTAAATCTATCATCTTGGGTCTCGGTTGTATCCTCTGTTTGTTGTTTTTGTTTTGTTTTCTTTTTTGTTTTGTTTTTAATACATATTTTTTTTAGAGCACTGTTATGATCACGGTAAAATTCAAGGTAATATGTAGATATTTCCCATATGTCCCTCCCCCCCCCACCACACACACACACATGCGGAGCCTTCTCATTATCAACATTCCAACCAGAGTGATACATTTGATACTATCAGTGAGCCTACACTGGCATGTCGTAATTTACCCAAAGTCCATAGTTTACATTATGGTTCACTCTTAGTGTTGAACACTCTATGACTTTGGTTTGGACAAATATATAATGACATGTATTGTACAGAATATTTCCACTGCCTACACATTCTCTGTGCTCTACCGATTCATCATTTTCTCTCCCCGTAACCTCTGGCAACCACTGATCTTCTTACTGTCTACATAGTTTTATCTTTTATTAATATGTTGCCTTTCCAAATTGGCTTTTTCACTTAGTAATATGTACTTAAGTTTCTTCCATGTCTTTCATGGTATGATAGGCCTTTTTGTTTAGCACTGAGTAATATTTCATTGCCTGGATCTACCATAGTTGATTAATCCATTCACCTACTGAAGGACACCCTCACTGTTCACAAGGTTGGACAATTATGAATAAAGCTGCTGTAAACAACTATGTACAGGTTTTTGTGCAGACATGAATTTTTGATTTTGAATGAATACTGAGAAGGATGAGAACAGGATCATATGATAAGAGTATGTCTGCTTTTGTAAGCTGCTAATCTGTCTTCCAAAGTAGCTGTACCATTTTTCATTTCCACCAGCAATATCTAAGATTGTTCCTGATGCTTCATATCACCACCAGCCTTTGGTGCTGTCGGTGCGATCATGTGTTTTTTAAAACTCTTTCTTAGCTTACTCACTTGTTTTGCTAGAGAATACCCTCAAATACATTTTAAAGGGCATTATGAAAGGTCAATTCTGGATCCTTTTATGGCTAAAAATGTCTTCATTGTACCTTTGTATTTAATCAATACATTGACTAAGTTTAGAATTCTAGGATAAAATTAACTTTTTCTCTGCGGGTTGAAAGTGGTGATCTGTTTTCTTTTAGCACTAATGCTTTTGAGTAGCCTGATGCCATGATGATTTTTGTTTTTCTGTAAATGATTTTTTTTCCCTCTCAGAAGGTACTTAGAATCTTTTTATCTTTATGCTTTGAAATGTCACAATAATGTGTAATTTGAGCTGGGCAGGGCAAGGATCAATGTTTGATTGGCAGAGAAGAGAGGGGAGGTTCTGCAGGTCCATAACTGGCAGAGGCACAATGGTGGGCATTAACAAGCATTGCTTGGGACATTTGAGTCCGCTCTCAAACCCAGTTGTGCGATGCAGATTGTACAACCTCCCTTAGTTTTTGTTCTACTTTGTAAATTAAGGATGTTGACACTTACCTCCCAGGGTTGTTAAGAGGATAAAATCAGATTGTATAAAAATAGAATTATAAATAAAAATTATTTATAAAGCGGGTATGAGAACTCCTTAAAAGGAAAATTTATCCACCTGTTTTAATCTGATCGAAGTTCTTTGATAATCCCTTAGGTGGTTAGCGGTGGGCTTTAGGGACTGGATGTTGAGCAGGGTGTTCAGATAACCTGATGAAGAGAAACATTACCCTCTTTAATAAAGGGTGGTGGGAATATTCAATGATGAGAAACAGGGAACTAGGAAAGAAAATACCAATGATTTGGGCCAAACCTACATGGAGAATGAGTCAGCAGGGAAGGCCCTCCTCTTTTCTCTTAATTTTAGTTGGGTTAAAAAAGGTCTTTGAAGAGAACATGCCCAATGGGAATAGACACTGCACAGTCTGCTGTGAGACATTATCTCTTTTTTCTATCTCTTTTATAAAATTATACTTCAATTCTACATTCTTCAATAATAATAATAATAATACGTAATTTTATGGGAGTAGACTTTTGTTAAGGTCAACTCAAAGAGATGAATAAAACAGATAGTATGTGAATAATAGATAGAAATCTTGGCATAATAGTCAACACGCAATAAGAGGCATATCTTCTTACAAAACAGGCATCTGAGTCATTCTTCCAGGCCCTTAACCAGCTTTCTCCAACATGGCCTATCTGAACCGGAAGTGACACGTCTCTCCAGTTTTCTGAAGCCTACACCCAGACTCTGTGATTACCCCAACAACGCTTCACCATTACTGCAAATATTCTCTTCCCTGATGAAGTAGTTTTTACTTGTGCTCAAATATAAAAGACAAGTAATTTGACAATAAAATAAAATATGCAAAGACCCTGGGTACATAACAGACATTTCATGAATGCTTCTTTCCTTTATGTTATCTCCCCTGACAAAGAAGAAAATAGTCAGTTGTTTCTCATTTCCATAACAAACTAAAAAAAATAAATAAAAAAGATGTAGGTTTATTTCTGTTTTCTTAAGAAATTGGGTTAGGTTACAGAAAGAATTGTGTACTTTGACCTTAGGACTGATTAAACAATCAAGAGGACAAGGTTATAGAACATTTTTAAAATTAGACTGTCTGCTGTCTGCTTAGAAAATGAAAACCAGAACTCCCTATTAGTCAGTAACATGGACTCTAGGGTCCCATTGTGTTAAGAGCACTGAATGAGATACTGTGCTACTTTTGAAAGCATACCAACGTGTGATTCCTTTCAAAAAAAGGATAGCCAATATATAGTTATGATCAAAATTGAAATATCTAAAAAACAAAAAGAGAAGACAAAATCTTATACACAGTAATTTGTGGTATATTGTCTATGCTTTGCCATAAATTGAGGTTAACCTTATCTGAGCAAGTACACTTTAAATATATTGCTTCCAAAATCTGAATGCCAATAATGTGTTAATATGATCTAATATTCCATGTCCTAACACTGTTGTACCATCTAAAGGATTTAGTGCAATCATAAATGTATGCCTTCTTACTTTAGCTGGTAATGTTCTATTTGTAGCCAAGGTTATTATATAAGTGATACTCATATGTGATATTTGCTTACCCAGGTACTCATTTAGCAGTGAGATTTTGTGTAAAAAAGATTTATTTTCATGTTCAACATTAAAAAATAGTGCGTTCTTCTTAGCCTCCTATTTCAGCATCAATGTCACTGTTGTATATGATTGTTAAATTTCTCTTTTCTACTTGACTATAATTTCTTGAGAACAGAGATTGTACATTGCCTTTTTTTTTTTAAGTTCATAGTAGTGTCTAAAGCATAGTAAGGGTCATTCAATTTTGTGAAATGAACAAGTTAATGAATGATGCTTTACTAGATACTGTACAAAGCTAGAATTCAGAAGAGTTTTAAAACCAATATCATATGGTACCATGTAATCTAAAGCTGAGTTATTAAGAAAATCTGGTAAAGATCTTTTTCAGTCTATAAGTGTGTGTGTACACGTGCACATGCGTGTGCATTCTGGCTATCAGTGCCCAGTTCATAAAATAACAAAAATAAAATAGACACAAAATAAAACATAATAAAATACTCAGAAAGATAGGGGGTGGTTTAGCTTAGTAGCCTTTTACAGGTGCAATTTATTTTTACAGTAAGGAGAAGAACATCGAGTCTTCCCAGAATAACCTGATTCCAACAGAGTTAAATAAAGTTCATTTTTTTAAGGTTTTTTACTTACTTCTGTCTTTCTAGACTGTGAAGTAAAGTTCTATTTCCCAAAAGCTCCAGTGTTGATTTTAATGATCCTGTCTATGTGACAAATTTTGGGAGGGGGTTTTTTCTTGTCTTTTTTTTTTTTTTTTTTTGGCTATTAGTGAATGACAAGTGAAGGATATTTACTTTAACTTGAAAATGTCAGGTATGCACTTTAAGAGATATATTTTTGCAGCTTTTAATGAGATGGTGTTTCTTTTTGAAAAAAATGCTCATCTCTGATGCGGGTGCTATGCAAGTGACAACTGATATTTAATAAGCTATGGTTCTCATATTAGTCCCAGTTCTCTAAAGAAAATGTCTCAGATTGCTTTTGAAAAACTCTTAGCGTCACTAGCCCAAAGGCAAGATGTGACCTTTTTATTACATAATGAGAATCATTTATTATCTTACAATGTATCTTAAAGTCACAGACAAAATGCCATTTTGATAATTGCTTTCAATTAGCTTTGAGCATAGCATATATTCACAAAATGTCTTCTCTAATTTAGATGTGAATTAGAGAAAATTGCAGACATAATCTACTTTAAGCTTGTCTCATTTAAGGTGATTCGTGATTTTATAGCAAAAAAATCAAAACGAGTAACTTTAGAATAATATTTCAAAATGTTTTAGGCAGGCTTTTCAATATTTGATTCTATTTTATTACCAATTAATTAACAAATTAGAAATCTAGTTCACCATTCCTGACCTTTTATGCATGTTAACTCATAACTTTCAATCTTAATGATTGTTTTGAAATTAAGCCTTGTGGTTTGTGTTGAAAGAGAGAAACAATCTGATTAGCAAGATAAATAAGGCTTGCCTTGATACCAACAGCGTCTAGATGTTTGGCTATAACTAGGGTTTTGAATACTATTCCAGTGCTTCCTTTCCTGCCTCAAATAAATGATACAGACCTAATGATCAATGAATTTATTATTAAATAATGAAGGAGTTTGCCTAACCTACAAGTGAGGTTAGAAATAACATGATGATTAAAATGTGATTTTAGTTTATCTGTATGTTTTGTTAGTACCCTGCTCATTGGAATGTTATTCATATGTATATCTTTTTCTCTCTTAAAAATGTTTTTGAAATAATAGAAACTATGGAAATATATTTTATACTTGTGGTGTTTCAGTAACTCATGGAATACTAATTAACAGATTCTCAGAAATTGGTATTATACCAGGAGATTACTCTCGTTCTCTTTTCTTTCCTAGATAAAAATTACACACAAGAACCAAGCCCCAATGTTGATGGGCCCTCCTCCAAAAACTGGGCTATTCTGCTCCCTCGTCAAAAGAACCAGAAACCGAAGCAAGGAATAATCCTGTATCGTTTCATTCTTAGAGATCTAATTAGCATAATTGGTCCATGGAACACTTATGCTGGAATTATTTGAATCATTTCAAGTCTCCTGCTCATTGCAAAATCATAGACTCGGTTTAACAGGTTTTATTAACAGTTAATGTAAAATTCATTATTAGAAAATGTATTGTCTCAGTTTTTATAGGCATCTTTGCATGAAGAAAGCAGAAGTTTACATGAGGTAATACCGCATATTTTTGTTGCATGCATTCCCATAGGTTTTTATTGTCTCCCACCCATTCTTCTGCCAATTTATATTTCCTAACCTGTGAGGAAAACCTATAAAACATAAACAAGGAAATACCATGGGAAATGTAATCCTCAATGTGATTCCATTATCAATAAGCACTAATTAGTAATGTTCATAATCACAGGTTGCTATGCTTTCCCCCTTTAGAATCAGTGTATCAGTAGTCTTTGACCTATGACATGAAGAGAAGCTTTTAATTGAGAGAATTTATTAAATAGTTATATATGATACCCTGCTGTATCTAAATAGTTTTTTTTTGTTGTTTTTGTTTTTTTGTTTTTTGACATCTTCATGCTTCTGGGTAGAGTTTAAATATCAAGTATAAAGTTTTCTTGTGCTGAGAAATAGAAAGTGGTTTTTGTTTAGTTTTTAATTCCAGAAATAAGTGAACACATGTTATTTGACAGTAAAGTGTGGTACTATGACAAGCCTTATTCTTTTCTGCATGTGAATCTAGAAGAATATTTATAACCACACTAGTAACCAAATAGATGTTTTAAACTATGTGCCTAATAAACTGTGTTTCCCACCAAAGATTCAGAAAAATAGAGACACTTGAGAGAAATGTTTTAATGCATTGTTAATTGTGGGGAAAATGTGTGGTTCTTATGATTAATTTTGTGATTACTAAAACCCTGGAAGAGAGTGAATTACCCATTAATTATAATTAAAATTCTCACCTTTCATAGATAATAGGCCATATAACACATGCAAAGCTCAATATTATTAACCTAACAGAAGTTATATTTCAAGAGCTGATTTCTTGCTTTTTTTACTTTTTGGTCATTTGTAAATATAAGTGTCTGTTATTTTTAAGGGATCAGTTAAGTATACTTGAAAAAGCAAATGACTGTATCAGTTTCTTTCAAATAAATTGATATCTGTAATAATATTGAGCTCATTGGAGTAAAGCATGCATGCAGTTAGCCTCCTCACCTACTCTATTTGCATCTCTGTGACATTTCAGATGTTTATTTGGAAATAATAGCCCAGATTGTTTAAAATGCTCACGGCATGTTTGGATTCTCTGTTAAAAGAAATTATGGAATAATACATTTCTTGGTGTTTATTTTAACCTATGATACAAAATGAAATGCTATTCAGCAGTTTTGGCATTGTTCTTTCATATCGATCTGCATCTCATCATTGCATGTTTTATGTTTTCAAACATGCCATAAGAAAAACAAGTGCTTGAAATGCATGATTTATTAGTTTCTCTCTCCACTCTTCATTAAAGTACTAATGATTTATCAGTTCTGTTTCTTTATTGATTCTTTCATCTTTGAATAACAAATAGCATTTAGGGATTCTGTTGAACACAATCTTGTGCATGGATTTATGGATTTCAAGTGAAGATTGCTATAATTTTTGTTCTTTCGTTTGAAAACTCAACTGAATGTTGTTATATCAAATAGCTACTTTCAAGCAATATGCTATAAAGAAAGGTTATGTATAAAGCACATTCTGTTAGTGTTCCAGGAATATGGGATGGTAAATATTAATCAAAAATAAGTTTCATTGCTTTGAAAATAAAAGCTTTTGAATAAAATTAAGACATAATTTAGCAATCCCTGGAAAAATGTTATTACAATTGCAAATGCAGCACAGCAATCACTTGCCCTAGTATAATTTGAAAAATTGTTTTTAGCAGAACTGTAATCTAGACCAAAAGAAATCTCAAAACAGTAACAAATGTATCACTGATATAATGTTATATAACACACACATTTTTGTGTGTATCTATGGTTACAGGTAATAAATATTCTTACATAAATTGCCAAAACTTTCTCTAATGGGCAGGCAGGATTTCTAAAGCCACAAATTAATTTGTGTTCTGTACAACATACAATTATTTCTTGGCTACTTTTTCAAGTATATAGTTTGAAGTCAGCAACAATTTGTGAATCATGCTTAATAGTCTGTGCAATAGAAAGCTGAATAGATGGTGGGATGAGACAAATTAAACAACTTGCCTGTAAGACTTCAATAGTTGAAATAATGGGATGAAGCTTTACCTCAGTGTAGCTATATAATTATAATTAGTGATAACAGTAGATACGTTTTCAGTCAATTAGAGTCTTTGGTATCAATAATCAATGTTTAACTAGGGATCAAATTTTACTTTTCCCAACTCATTTTTTAAAGATTCTGTCATACTTGCCCTTCAAGTAAACAACTCCTGGGGTTTGGAAAGTAGTTTATAAAATCCTACTTTGATGGTTTTGAAATCAGAGAAGATGTTCTTTCTATTTTTATGACAGTTTCAAGTATAGAATATTTATGTTAAGAAATTTCTAACCTGAAATTTCCATGGTATATTAAAATATTGAATAAGAAGTGTTAGCATTATAAGATAGAGTTTTTCTCATATATATATATATATATATGAGTGAGTTGTTCAGTGAACCTCTTTTAAATATAAATATAAATATAATGGGAAACCGGGATGGCTCAGTGGGTTAAGCGCTCACTTTGCAGCGCCCGGGACCAAGGATGGAATCCTGGCCCCAGCCCTGGCCCATGAGGACCCATATGCTGAACTGGGGAGTTCCCCCAGTTCAGTTCTCTCTCTGTCTCTGTATCTCTCTGTCAAAAACAATTTATTTATATATATATATATATATATATATATATATATATATATATATATAATTTAAAACCTCTTTTAATAGAGTAGATATAGTGGTTTAAAGTTTTATGTGGATGAAGTGCTTAAATAAAAGTTAACACTGAGTTTATAGGGGCCAGGGGAAAAGAGAAAAGAGATGTGCACATTTATTAAACCTTGTCATACACTAAGTTGATAAAGAGATTCCAGGATAAACCTGGATTTCCATGCTTCTAATAGGAATAGAGTTATCAATGAAAAACCACAAATTTCATAGGATGTATTTTTCCACTTGAGTGTATTTGATTCAAAAAGTTCATGTCAACTCATTGTGGAGAAAGAAGAGAAACAAATCATATTTTAAAACAGGTTTTTATTTTAAAAGAGGTATGTGATTATAGCCAGGATAAATCAAAAGGCTCAGATGTTTAGTGTAGTCAGTTATAGGCAGAAATTTAAATTCAATGAGAATTAATGAATCATGAATATGTGTCTGCATTTTGTTTTGGGGTTTGTGTGTGTGTGTGTGTGTGTGTGTGTGTGTGTGTGTGTGTGTGTTTTTCCTTTCTTTTTAGGGGGATGGGAAACAATTGCAATTTTTAAGAAATAATTTGTTTTGATTCTAAGACTATATTCTATTTGAATGAGACAAAACTTTCAAATGCCCCCATTCATTTTTTGTTGTTGTTGTTAAATTTATTGGGGTGACATTAATTGATACCAATTACGTTGTTTCCAAGTGTACAATTCTACATTCATTGTCTATACACTGCATTATGTGCTCACCACCCAGAATCAGCTCACTTTCCATCACCGTATATTTGATTCCTCCTTCCTACTCCCCCCCAACCCATCTCTCCCACCCACTTCCCCCCTTACCCTCAGGTAACCACTAAACTATTGACTGTGTCCATGAGTCTTTGTTTCTTTGTTCCTTTCAGTTTTATATTCCACCTATAAATGAGGTCATTTGTTTCTTGATTCTTTCATTCTGACTTATTTTGCTTAATAAGATGTTTTCAAGGTCCATCCATGTTGTCACAAATTGCCCATTCATTTTTGTTTCAAAGTTAATTTGCTATTCATTAGTTACAGAATGGAAAATGTAATGTTTATGGCCCATATAACCTCCCAATATTATTCAAATACAGTACATAGATAGATCCTAAATTCTTGAAATATATGTTGAGGACATAAATTTTAACTAAATAAATCAAACAGAAACCTGAAAAAGAGCTTTTATTTTGTGAAAGGCTGAAATCACTGTTCAGATCTCCCAATTAAATTGCATTCTATTTAATTAAAGTTTGGATAAAATCACATTTGAAGGACTCTGTACATCCTTACTGCACTTTAAAAACATGGAATTCATTTAATTACATTATCTTATTTTCTCAGAAAGTGTTATATATAGAGTGTTCTGTTTTTTGAAATAAAAATGTTAATCACTCAGAAAAGTGTCCTTTCTTACTGCCACTTTGGCCAGACTTAGTCTATAAATTAACTATTCAGTTGACAATGAATCCACTCTGCTGAATATCCACTGAGAGTACCAGGCCAGCAACCCTGTCTTTTGTTGGCGAGGAAGGGTTCTGAGTATTTGGAGATTGAATTCTGTGCTGCCAAGAATTATTCTTGAGGATGTGGGGGTGGCTCATCAGGTTGAATGCTAGTCTTGCAGCCCCAGGGTCCGAGAATTGTATCCAGGCCAGTGCTGACCGATATGGTGAACTGGGATGTTCCCCCAGTTCAGTTCTTACCAGGGCAAGCTTCCCATGTGGGAGGACCCTGGTAGGGCCCCCAACTCTCAGGGGGCATGCCTCCCATGGGGGGATGCCACTGACCAGGTTTCTACCCTACACAGCCCCTTGCCCACCTGTGGAGTGAAACTATATCGAAAAGCTGATGATGTTAACTATGGAGACTGCTCTGAGACCTCTCCCTTCTCTTTCTCTCTCTCTCTCTCTCTCAAAAACAATAAAAATAAATCATAAAAAAAAATAAATTCTTCTTTGTGGTGTTTTGACCCAAGTTGCTGCTATGAACATCATTCCATCATTGTGAGAGATTTCAGGAACACCAGAAAGCTGCAAAGACATGTTGAATTTTCTGAATGAAACCAATTTCTAATTTTATTTTGTGTAACAAACTTCAACAAATATCTAATGGGAACCGGCTAGGTACAAGTAAGCTTACGAAAGGGCTGCAGCAATTTTTAAAAAATGTTTTAAATGACATATCTCTTAAAATGTCTATCTATTGGAATAGTTAGTAAATAAATGACCATATTACATGATGGAGTGAGTTAAAAACCAAGGTAATCAAAATGTAATACATATTCAAATGAGGAAAGATAATTTGGTTGGAGGAATCTCTAAATTCCTCCAGAAAAGATAAATGGCTTTTCAGGGTTACTAGAATTTTACATGGAGAGAGGAGTAGGAAGAAGAAACCCCTGAATAAAAATTTAAAAAAAAAGGAAGTGATTACATGAAAATGGAAATCAAGGCCTGGATGCTTCATTGCCTTATTTTACAAAAAGGTTAGGGGGGTTATAAATTAGACATTTGGGTGGTAGTTCTACTCAACATTGTTAGGAAAGGAACCAGCAAGAGAAAAGGAAAAAAAATAAATAAAAAGGACAGGGAACAGAGTAAAGAAAGAAGAAAGGTAAAGAGAATAAAGGCAAATATCAAAATTAGGGTTAAGTGGTAGTAAAAAATAATTTTGCATTCTGGAAGAGAAAAAAATAAACAATTCCTGAGTATTCTGACATATAATGCCTCAAAGCAACATCTGGCAATCATACGTGTACATTTTCAGGGAGTTTTAATTACAAAATATTTTAATGTAGATAACCCTATAAACCCTCTAAAGCTTACAGAACACTATTAGAAAATGCTCATTGTAAAATGTGTTGATGCTCAATGTATAAGAAATTAAATATTAAATATACATGTAAAATAATACAAGCTTAAATTTTACAATAGAATAATTACCAAGTAACAGAAATATTCCTATCAGAATAATAGAATAGTCTTAACACCTTACAAATAGATACAGAGTCACTAACAGGTACAAAAGGCTCTTTTGCTTACTTGGTCATTAGACCACCAAGAAAAGCCTACAGTTAAACAACTCCATACCATTTTGAGGACCAAAGTAATATAATATGAGACACATCAGCAGAAAGAATTCCAGGCCACTGTCCAAAGGCATGCATACCTTACTTGGAATTCCAATAACTTAATTATATTCTTTACGCTTCTTCCACCCCACCTACCACTCTTTAAACTTATAACAATGTTATCCACATTTAGTTGCCTGCCAACACTCAAATTGTGCACAGAATGAAAATCTTACCTCTCGTTTTCACTCACACATCTGACTTCAGAGAACCTCAGGACCTATAACAGTTAATCTGTGCTCCTCACTGTCAGATTCTAAAGCCTCATAATAAGCCTTAATGTTAACTGCCCCTCTCCCAGCCAGAGAATTCCCTTTGTTTTCACTATACAGGTTTGGCAGTCCCTAGAGGAGAACCGCTGAGTACAGTTGGTATCTACCAGCCCATTACACTTCTGTGGCTCTCACACTGATAACCACCCCCCCACCCCCAACCTTGCTTCTGGCTGAACACCAGTAGAGGAGGCTGTAGACCTCACCCTTCCAGATAGGATTTGCCCCAGAGTCACCATGGTCAAAAATACAGAATTTATGGACTTTATGGATCTTTGTGAGAAAGAAGGGGAGAGTCTGGAAAAGCAGGAGTGTAGACAGTGAGAGGCATTCCATTGTTTGTTGCCTGTGTTGTAAGCCTGGGTGGTGTAAGCACAGGCAAAAAGCTAAGGAGGGGGTTGCAAGGCTGTAGCGGGTAGTGAAGGCCCATAGAGCACAATGGAATTACGGGGGTCCTGTATCAACTACGGCACTTTCACTCTCCTTATGAACCATCTTGCAGGACTGGAAACAGTGGACTGCTGTTTTCCATTCTCAGGAAGGCTGGTGAGACCGTAGGCAGAATAATAGTCCTCAAACATTGTCTACACTAATCTGACACCTGTGAATGAATACATTACATGACATGGCAACAGAGAATTAAGATTGCAGATAGAATTAGTGATATCAATGAGCTAATTTTTTTAATATTGGGTTTTATTATTAATTATTAAGCAGACAAAATATGTGAATGATCACTCAACTCAGCTTTAATAAGCTCAAAACTTTCTCACATTGACATTTTTTAATGAAGTAACACATTACAAATATAATTGAACCTCCCCTATGTACACTTCAATCCCATTTTCATCCTACCTCTCCAGAGGTAAATAGCCAGATTTGGGTGCTTCTCATTCTCATACATGCTTTTATATTTTTAGTATATGTATATATACCAGTCTTTATTTTGCATGTTCTAAAACTACCAAGTCTTATCACAAAACATATTGGCCATTTTAATTCATCATTGCTTCTGAGATGTATTCAGGTTTAATACACACAACTTTGTATTAATTCATTTGAATCGCCAAATACTACAAACATATCACACTTTATCTATTTCCTAATGGAAATTTGTTCCCAGTATTTTCAATTATAAACAACACTGCAATGAACTTTCTGTACATAACTTCTTGATCCCAATGTTAAGATTTCCTGTGAAATGTAACATCCAGAACTTGGGCTAGTGTATAAGCATCTTCAAGTAAACCAGTTGTTGACAAACCACTCTCCAGAGTATAACTTAAATTTTATAACCACTAGCAAAGAGAGTCCTGAGATTAAGTCAGCTGCCTCTAAGAGTACCCTGGATCATTCAGGTGGGCCCAATGTAATCGCAAGGATCCTTTAAAGAGGAAGAGGGAGGCAAAAGAGGTCAAAATCACGAAGAGATTTGAAAATGCTACACTGCTGCCTTTGAAGATGGAAAGCAGACCCCCAAGCCATGGAATGGAGGACCTTCTAGATGTGTGAAAGGTAAGGAAATGGTTTTTCTCTACAGTTTCTAAAAAGGATACAACATTTTGTCTTTACCCAAGACTCATTTCGGATCTCTGCGTCGTTCTAAGATAAATTTATGTTGTTTTAAGCCACAAAATGATTGGTAATTTGCTTTAGCAGTGATAGGAAACTACTAAAGGGAGGTAGGAAAATACAATATCCACATTCAGGGCTGTGGCTACACAGTGATGCCTTTTAAAATAGAGTAAAAATTCTCTCACTTAAAGCTTGATTCATTTTAATCGCTTAATCCTCATTAAAATGCTAGAATTCATTATACATGTTCTCACCTTGTACCCTAATGTAGATAAATTGATGGGGGGATGGAGAAGGGGAGAGAGGTACTATTTCCTAGTTCATTAGTTTTTGATTGATATCACTTTAAGGGGAAAAAAATGGTAAAAATGAAAGCATCTTGTGATAAGATCTATTTCATTGAAGACAATGGTCACAATACTTTTTTTTAAGTGATATATTTAATTCTGGTTTCAGATATTTGTAAGTTTGCAGCATAATGCTTGTTTTGTCTTCTTGAGACACTTAAGACATGTTCTTACTTTTGTCTGTAGGGATAAAAAAATAAATAAATAAAAGGTGACCGTACATGAGAGGGTTAGAGTACTCCTTTTAAGTTAAATTATTTATGTTATGTCTGCCCCACATTTTTCTGCACGTTCATTTTGTGAGTTCAGCTTGAGCTGGAGAAAGAGCTAAATTGCTGTGGCTAATGAAGCTGCCCCTACCTGCAGGGTCAGAGGCGTTTAGTTTGTATGACTGTCCCAATTTGAAGCTCTTGAAGAGGATTGTGCTTGGCAAATGCTAATGAATTTAAACTGGTTTATGTTTAAATTACTAGGTGTTTGGAAAGGAAAATTAAAGTACTTTCTGGTATTTTACAGTATAAAAGACTTTCTGGGCCTCTTATCTTGTTCATAGATCAGAATTTCCTGAGTCAAAGGAAGGTTGCCAGCCAGATGAAAACTTAGCCTTTCACTTGAGTCCTTTTTGTATTCCGGAGCCGTCACTATTGTAACCTGAGTTTTATGTACCTACCAGAGACTCTTTTGTCTTCCACACACATGGGAGAGACTAATCCGTCAATTCTGTGCTGTTTGGTACAATTTAGTGACAAAGATTCTCTCCTTGACTAAAAGATACTCAGGCTCCAACTACCGTAGGCCTCAACTTTTGGACTTCCATGTGTATTTCTGCATTGTTCGATTTTAGCAAAAATCCTGTTCGGTCAATTTAGCCAGAATCCTCTCTCCTCCATATCTGATCACCTTCGTTATCTAATCAGTCTTCTCCTATCACTTCCCAGATGATTTCTGATTACCCTGGGCTGCCATCAGCAAGAATCCTCCCTTGCCCATGGTGTTACCTTTTAGTAATTTTGTGTCCACTGACCCCTACCTTGCTCCTTAGCTGTAAATTCCCACTTGGCCATGCTATTTGAAGATTACCTTTCAAATCTGTCTTCCCCACTGCAAAATATCATGTCAGTGGTCCCTATAACCTATTACAATAATATCTCCTTGAATAGAGTCTCCCTTATGGTTCCTTTGGCTATGTTTTTCCTTTAACATTAGTCTTTGAGGTTTTTGTTTTGTTTTGTTTTTAAGAGTTATTTTATTGTTTTGAGAGAAGGTAAAATAGAGAGAGAGAGAGAGAGAGAGAAAGGGAGAGAAGGAGGAAGGGCCCAGAACAGTCTACATAGTTGTACATCACAAGTTTTCGACATAGTTTTAATCCACACAGGTGCATGTGGGGCCACACGGGGTGGGACCTCACTGCCATCCTAGCAGTTTTCAGTTGAGCCACAGTTCAGCATGTGGTTTTGCATGGCTGGGCCAGGATTCAATCCCCAGATCTCGAGGTAGCAAGGCAAGCACTCAGTCTGTTGAGCTATCCTGGCATCTCCTATTCTGTTTTCCTTTGCTTTGCTTTGCTTTGCTTTGCTTTGCTTTGCTTTGCTTTGCTTTGCTTTGCTTTGTTTTTAACAAGGGTAACACAGGAGAGAAGCCCACTGTATAAATTTCATAAGTGGGCATTGGATAATGGTGAGAACTATGTTCAATTAGCAAACCCACCTGGCTTATAAGGGTCTGTGACCACTCAGGGCAAACAAGTTGCTAAATGAGAGGATTACACTGACATTGCCATTTTTTTCCTCTGTCAATACAAGTAGCAAACTAAGATTTTTATGTGTTTTAAAATGCTGTGTCTAACAAATAAACAAGCAAAAATACTTCTATATACTTAATTCAGCCCATGGGATCTAAATTCTCACCACCTTTCATTTAAGATTGTTTTCCTCTGTGAAATGTCAGCCCTTTAGTCAGAAGGAGAACTATTTGCCTATCTGATAATGATAAGAATCAATATTTCTTACCTTAAATTTCTCTACTAAGAACTGTGGATCGGGGAAGCTGGGATGGCTCAGTGGGTTAAGCGCTCACTTTGCAGCGCCGGGGACCGAGGATCGAATCCCGGCCCTGGCCCGTGCGGACCCATATGCTGAACTGGGAGCTCCCCCAATTCAGTTCTCTCTCTGTCTCTGTATCTCTCTCTCTCTCTCTCTCTCTCTCTCTCTCTCTCTCTCTCTCTCTGTCAAAACCAATAAAAAAATTTAATTAAAAAAAGAACTGTGGATCATAGTTAATATGAATTGTTTCAACTGAGATTAAATGTACCAAGACCCTGATGAGACAAAAATGTTGCTTATCTCTTATTGATAGCTTTAACAAATTTAGTACATGTTATTAGAATGCATAGAAGCTCAGGAAAAATCCACAAATAAAACAAAGTCCATTATCCTCACATGGATTGTATTCTGCCTGATACAACAATTAGAACAGTTCTGTAAGTCATTTAAAATGGCAATATGTAAAAGTTACAATTAAAAGCTTTCAAGGGACTATTTTATACTTGGGATGCTTATAGGCAAGTCTTTGTAAATTTACAGCAGAAGCTATATATGTCACATTATAGCAGGCATGTCCAACTTGCGGCCCAGGATGGCTTTGAATGAGGCCCAACAGAAATTCTTAAAACATTGTGAGATTTTTTTTTTTTTTTTTTAGCTCATCAGCTATTGTTAGTGTTATTTTATTTTATGTGTGGCCCAAGTCAAGTCTTTTTACAACATGGTCGAGGGATGCCAAAAGGTTGGACACTGCTGTATTACAGTATTAGGTTTGAAATTGTTTTCATTTTTTGTTCTCTACTTATTCAAATATCCTCATTAAATTTCATTTGCTCTTACTTTTACTCAGGACTTTTACTATCACATACAGAAAAGAAAGCAATAAAACAATCAATGTGTTAAGTGAATTATTTACATTATATGATGATGCTATTTTTTATTATTGGAGCTGAAAATTATCTCATGGTCACATAGCTAAATACTAGGAGTTAATTTTCCTACTCACTGCATATGTGTCTCTAGAGGTACGGTAGGTAATAATTCATCAGAACATCTTCTTGGAGCACCACATTTACCTATTTTTGGAAAAAATATTACTTTTTTACAAAAAAAACCAACAAATTTATATATATATTTATATATATATATATGTGTGTGTATGTGTGTGTGTTTAAAATAAAACAAATATTATTTAAAGTGCAACATCAGGTTTGCAATAGGTCAACTTAAAATATTCTCCCAGGCTCCCTGGTTTATGCAATCAAAAAATTAGAAGATGCCCTATACTCAAATTTTCACCAGTAGCCTGGATTTCATTTCTAAGCTGCAGATTTGTGTCTACCTGCCTACTGGTATTTGTATGGGGAAGTTCCACAGACATCACAGATTTAATGTTCCTAAAACTTGACTCATCCACATTCTCACATGACAAACTGCTTTCCTGTATGTTTTTGGTTTTTCATGTAATAGATGCATGATCCAACTCTTTCATAGCTAATAACTTCCTAAGTCTTTTCATTAATGTATTTCATATTTCTTCATTCATCTTCGACTTCTTCTCCCCCGCTAATGTCTAATTTTTGGTCCTTATCTCTCATTTAAACTTTTCAATAATAACCTAACTGTGGGGATGCCTGGATAGCTCAGGGGTTGAGTGCCTCTCAATCATGCAGTCCGGGGTTCAATTCCCAGCCCCAGCCCATGCCATCTCATATACTGAACTGGGGCACAACCAGTAGCTGCTGGGATGGCTCAAGAGTGAAGGTTCTTGCCTCCCACATAGGAAGCCCCTGGTTCAGTTCCAGCCCCGTGCAGCCCACATCCACCTGTGTGAAATTAAACTATGTCACAACTAATGATTTACAACTATGGAGACTGCTCAGGCTCCTCCCTCTTCTCTCTGTCTCTGTCTCTTTCTCTCTGTCACTCAAACAATAAAATAACTCTTTAAAAAAAAAGTAACCTAACTGAAGACATATCTTTTAATTTGTTCTGCTTTTAATTGATCCGGACACATAATGTAAGATTTTTTTATAAAACACAAATATATTATTAACAAACTAGTAATACACACTGGAAAATGACTATATATACTGAATAGGTGAATTATTAATTTTTTATATAATTGCAATGACTTCAATATCTTTATAATAGGTCTTTACTCTCTTGCATTCAAATGAGCTATTTTAAGTGAAGGAGGAAAGGACAAGGGTAGTAGAAATACACATCAAAAATATCTTATCAAAACCAGCATCAATGTAGATGTGCAGTAGTAAGTAATGGACCTTAACCACCACATCAATAGACAAAGGTATTGAATAATACCCACCTAGAAGATTTTCAGAACAACTCAGAACTCTCCAAGGAATCCCAAGGCCTCTGTCCTCATATTTCTGTAACCCTCTAATATCTTTGCAATCTTAGTACATATATGGCTTTTAATATCTCATTGTTTAGTGGAGAACTTGTTCATTCAAAGCTTGTTTCACTGTATCCAGTCATTAAACAAAATGTGACTTATAATGAACTGGTGTAAGAAATAATGGATAAAATTGGAGTGAAAGCCTTTAGTATCTATAAAGATCTACAGATGGCTAAATAATATTTTCAAAATATTTATACACATTTGTAACTTTTTCTGTGCTCTCTGGTAAAGACATGCTGTGAGCTCTATTTCCACATCTGTGAAGAATTAGTTGGATTTTGGCTAGTAGTATTTTAGATTACCTTAACATATGTAGTTCTAAATATCTGGCATTTCTTTTAAAGTTGTTATATCATAGATACATTTTTTTCTTGTTCTCAATATGTGTATTCTGACTTTTAAACACCTTTAGGGAAAGACACAATTTTTTTCTAATGCATATTCATTCACACACATACACATGCCACATCATGCATAATTTGGCAAAATAAAATTAATTGCAGAACAGGAGAGTCATATTTAGCCTATATTAATCTCAAGGCATTAAAGTTTACACTACGGAAAGGAACTTAAAATATTATTGGAAAATATTCATTCAATTATTACTTTATATTTATTTTCTTTTTTTAATTTTCATATAAGAAAACACATAAGCAGAGTAGAGGTTCTTTTTATTCATGTAGTTGAAACACCAGCGGTGACCCTCAGGCAAAAAAAAGGATCATGTGAGTGATCCTTTACTTTCAAGTTTCTTTTATATTGGCTGCCAAACACATAGTATTAACATTTACAAACAGTGAAATTTGTCAATTCAAATATGAACTCTTACTTAGCTCTTTGATCGTATATTGACCTTAGTTATTCTTCCAGTTTATAAGTGCTCCTAAACTGAAATGCCTGTCAATTTTAAAGAAGGGACAATAGCATTTGACAGTAGAATACAATAGCAATCAGTGGTCCTTCCAACTCAATCATCCATTGGGTTCTGGTCAATATATTTTTTCAAAAGCGTAATAACTTCTGCTTTTGTAATGATTTTTAAATTATTGGAATTTCCCTTTCACTTTTGATCTATTTTAAATTTGACATTTTCTAATTTGAAGGAAATATAACATTTCTCATTTTAACTTTTAAATTATGTATTCCTTTTCTATGTCTCAGGGACACGTATTTCAAATATCTGAATTTGATACTTATTCTCTGCTATCTTCATCTGGACCAAAGTATAATTTATTTCCTTTCACATTTTTAATTTTTCCAAATTAGTCTCAGTAACACTGTACATTTTAGAATCAAAATTATTTAAAGCTGTAAGAACATCTCATTAAAGTTTTACCTGCTTAGCTTCAGTTCTTTGGCCACATACTCACTGTTAACTAGAAATAGAACACCCACAAATTCCAGAACTACTCCGACTCTATGAATAGTTCAAATTAACAATAACAAAGACTCTGTGAGACTTTTAAAATAAAAGAATTATAGTCAAATCAGAATTTTCCAATAAAATAAAAGCATGATAGAATAGTTATTTCCAAAATATTTGGTTTTTGAGAACGTTGTTTATATTTAAATGCAATTTGCATAATAAGGTTTTTTCAGCAAATATCAAAATTACTTAGCTTCCCATGAATAAACAATGTCTGATGATAATAGGGATAATTGAGGAATGGTGTTGACAGGATTGGCGAGTTCTTTCAGAATTTTAATACATGTCTAGGATAAAATGCAAACCACCAAATTGTGCAGGTAATTTAAAGTTATAATTGAAATATTTAAAAAAAGCAATAAGAACCTAATCATGCACATACGTGTATTAATTATTGATATTATTTATTTGAAACGTTTAAGCTCCTAGATGCCTTCAAGTTTCTTTTTTCTGGTTAAGAAACACTGTAGCCAGGTATAGTGTTATGTAGCCACAGTGATCAGAAAAAGTGAGACTAAAGTTGTAACACCATTTGATTTTAAATAGAGCAAAGCATACTTTTCTTCTTTTATGTATTTTAATTAAAAAAAACTATTTAAAAGCTGGTTTGAAGCAATTTTTACTGATTAGAAGCTCCTTAATTCAAAACTTAAAAGTGTAAATGCCTTATATATATTTTGATTACACTCACTTGCTTTTAGTTGTTCTCTACCAATTTAATAATGGATTTTAAGAATTTCTTTTTTTTAAGAGAAGGTGAGACACAGAGAAAAGAGACAGAGAGAGAAAGGGGGAGGGCCCAGAACAGTCTCCATAGTTGTATGTTATTAGTTTTTTTGAACTAGTTTCATTCCACAGAGGTAGATTTGGGGCCACCCAAGGCATGCGGCAGTTCAGTATGTCACACGCAGGTCATCTTGTGGGTTTGTATGGGCTGGGGCCAGGATTTGATCCCCAGACCTTGCTATTGCAAGGCAAGCACTCAACCTGTTGAGCTATTCTGGCATCCCCAAACAATGGATATTAAATTAAGCTCAAAGCTACAAGGTTTGTCTTCAAACTTTGGTTTGCATGGAAATGCCAAAAAAATATATCTTCTGTTTTATTGTTGCCTATGCTTTGCATGATCTCTTACATTCTATTTTATTTCTCTTCTGCTGATGACATCTGAATCGTTGCTAGTGTGTCTTTAGTAGGTTAACAGAGTTTTATTCTGGCAGATAGAGAACAAAAATGGGTATGTGTTTAATCCTTGACCTTCTCTATCAACTCAGGATTTAAATATCATCATATATTTATGTTTACAATTGATTGCTCATGATTGCACAATACCTGTTAGCATGGAAACCAATTGATAGCTTCATCTGATGCAGGAATCACTCATTAGGACCCTGTATTATGAGGAGAAGGGGGACATATGGGGAAGGTGCAGAGAGAGGCCAAAATTAGTCTTGACACATACAATTGTGCCATTGTTTGTTACAGCCATGTGGTGACACAACTGAAAATTATCAACAAGCTGGTGTTGATGTCTATGTTGGGCAGATCCGTCAGAGTATTATAGGAGTGAGCACCCTCTAAGCACAGCTTCTAAAGTTACATTTCTCTTTTTTCACTTACAATGTTTCACCATTTTTTCCCAAAATATAATGCTATGCTGTATATGTTCTGTTGGATTGGGCAACAGTTATGCTCAAAACAACTCTCCTTCATTACTGATTAGATCTTAAGTCTAAACACCAGCTTAGATTCTACCTTTACTCAAAAATATTTTATTTTAGAAGTCAGGTGTTCTTTTCTTGCCAGTAGATCTTTCTGAAAGCATCCTATTCTACTCTGGTCTTTATCTTTTAATTTCTTTTCTTGTCTTTTTAAAGATTTATTTTATTGTTTTTGACAGACAGAGAGATAGAAACAAATAGAGACAGAGAAAAGGAGGAGGGTCCAGAGCAGTCTCCATAGTTGTACCGTACATTATCAGTTCTCAACATGGTTTTGTTCTGCACAGAAGGGCAGAGGCCCCACAGGGTGAGAACTGAACTGGGGGCCTCCTGCATGGGAGGCACACCCCAGTTCAGCATATGGGTCCTCTGGGGCTGAGGCTGGAATTAAGGCTGCAAAGAGAGCACTTAACCCACTGAGCCATTCTGGCTTCCCTGCTACCTTTAGATTTCAAGGAGTTCAGATTTCTGTGTAATCTCCAACACTTACCGGTAAACCAGTTGTATCATTCTTATTACCCCGGACCAGTGTGGAAGAGCAAAAGCCTCAGAAAATCAGTCACAAGGAAGACACAGAGGTTCTCACATACCGTACATGCCCTTCTGTAGGTTTCGACCCTTCTCAGCATCTCCCCTTCACCTTCCATAATTTATGTATCTATTATATTTACCTGCAACTTGAATTAGGTACTATATGCATGCATCCCTCCCACATGGTTAAGTACCTTTTGTACCACTAGGTGTATACTGATCTGGCCTTAGTCAAAGTTGCAAATTCAACACAAGTTATGCCAATTATAAATGGTTGCACACTATCAAAGAGAGCTTCATTTTTCCCACTGAAAGAGACCTTATCATCTCAGGGATCAAGACACTGATAATGCAATCCACGATTATAGGGAATATAATATTTATAACCAGATCTTTGATAGAGATCTCGTTTTTACAAAATGTTTTCTTTGAGAAATGGCCTTAGGTAGCAGAAAGCTCACTAGATTTCCAGTCAGCCAGACTCAATTCCAACAGCCTGAGAAAAAGCAAATAATGAGAGAAGGAAAAGAAGAAATAGAATAAATGTACAATAATGAAAGGGAGAAGAAGCCAAAGCTTCACTTCTGATCTAGTTAGTGTATTTAAACTCTACCACTTTGAAACTGAAATTAATAATTTGGTATTTATATTTAAAGGGAGTTTTCCATGAACTTGAGATGTATAGATAACAAAAACTATTTTTTTTTAAATGTATGCATAACAAAACTTCAAGGATAATTCCAGAAAAAAAGTATTGTGATTTCAACCTTTTTATGAAGTAAGTTTGTGTGTTATTTAACAAATAAACCAAATAGAGTGGAAGCATATAAGTCAAGGGTTCACTCTTGAATTAAATACAAGGAAGCATCTATGACTATTTCCTTCCATGAAAAAGGAGGCTGACTAGATTTGGGGGATTTAAGCCCATAGTGTCTAAAGGGCAATCCAGGACTAGGGATAGAAACCAATTTAAATAAAGAAAAGAGAAATCTTGAGAAATACTAAAAGAAAATGCTTAAAAAAATAAAAATAACTATTTGCATATCATAAATGAGACTGAAATGAATTTTAAAGGTAGTTCAAGGGTTCAATTTCTCTTAAACTTCAATTTGGTTTAAAAGAGGTAGACTCTAATTCATGGTTGTTTACACAAACAGTCTTTGGTTTTTTTTGTTGTTGTTTTTTTATGAGTCAGTAGCTTTCTAATATTATACATATTATATACATATGCATATATATTTATTTACTTACATATATAACAATTTATACACACATAGATTTCCAACTTTCCTGTGACCATTTGTATATTTTCTACCCTGGTGGCAAAATATTGCATTTCACGGATACATGTCATATTAATTTACACTGAAATAAGACTGGCTATTTATTAAACATTCAGCAGTTCTAAGAAAAATATTTTCAGATTCCTGGTGGCTTAACACAATTTGCTTTAACGTCAGATCAGAGAGATTATTTTTTTCTCTTGAAGTTTTTTTAGTCATTTGCTAATGGCCTAATTCATTTTTTTCATCAGAAATGTAACTATTCTTTGGAAAGTAATTTAGAATAAACAAATGAACACCAGGTGTGGGTTTTGGTAACCCAAGTGTTAAAGCTAGCAAATACCACAATCTGCATTTGATTTCTATGCTTTTCCTGTTATTTACCCAGTGTCTCCTTTTATGCCATAAATAACTTAAGAGTTCAAAGTGAACTACGGTATGCCACTAACTGCTAGAAAGTTCCCAATCACATTTAATTCATTTGTTAATGTTTTCCTTATATAATCAAAATCTAAAACCACCCCACTTGCCCTCTGATTTTTGACCAAAGCCTCCTTATAATGCCAAGTGTAAGCTTTCTTCTGGGAATAGGTAGAAGAATAAATTAAATATCCAATATAATTGATTATATAACACCTTTCATGTGTATTATTATTAATAACAAAATAATTTTTACTATATGCCATCCACATAGGAAAATCTACTTTTAGCATGACCAGAACACAGCATAATATAAAAACTCAATATAAATTTATTTTTAAAGAGTTTTTATTGATATGTTATTCAACAGTGCATCTAAATGTAAAAGAATTTAAATTTGTATGTATTTTGAGGCAACATATAAATAACCAACCTTCAACACTTGAAAGAATAAAATTACAATTTTTTTTAATATTTACTTATTTATTTTATTTTGACAGGGAGAGAGAGAGATACAGAGACAGAGACAGAACTGAACTGGGGGAGCTCCCAGTTCAGCATATGGATTTGATCCCCTGTCCCCAGCGCTGCAGAGTGAGTGCCTAACCCACTGAGCCATCCCAGCTTCCCCAAAATTACAATTTTAACTGAATATTTCTTTTTTTTTTTTTTTTTTT